>OY744495.1:2724436-2928284 GCA_963556185.1 Pseudopediastrum boryanum
GGCATAGTTAGTGGCGCAGCAAGATGAGAGAGGATGGCCTGCATATATACGCCAAAACCCTAAACCCTAATTCATCATGCTGGGATGATCCTGCTGGCTGACCCTGAAGCTCTACGCACTTGCACCAGTCTTGTTGTGGTATTCCCGACATCCAGAGCCACACCCAGAGGCCTTAGAACAGTAACTCCAGCCACTGCAGCTCGAGGTGATGGTGCATTGATCTTCACAGTCCTGTGCCGAGGTGACGATGTTGCCGCTTGTGCCATAAGGGGCGCGGTTCACGGAGATGAGGAGCACGTCTCCCTGGATGTTGCCGGCGACCTTCTTGATCTGGACATCTGCGAGCATGGGAAGGGGCGGTTATACCTTGTCGCGTGGCCGTGTAAGTTGACTAACTATGGGGGCTTGCAGGGTATGGAGAGCGAGGAGAAAGCAGAGGATCGTATTCGCTAATGCTAACAAGGATGCCTCGCATCTGTGATTGCTGATAGCTCTTTAAGGCATGGTGCTCCATAGAGCAATACTTGAGGTGAGTTTGCACAGGAGAAGGGGCTAGCCACTACAGTTACTACGTGTCTCAATATTCAGAGCCGCTCTGTAGACCCATGTAGTAGCTTGTAGTAAGGCTGGACTACAAGACACGTCACCTCAACTACCCTGACCATACACTTACTACACTTTTTCCAAAATGGGCTGTAGCATGTAGTAGCATCTGCCCGTGAAAGGGTACTTTCTCTCGTAGTTTGTAGTAAAATGTAGTAATCATTGCCAGTAATGACCCTAGAGTTACTACAAAACAAGATAATTTTATTGAATTTTACTACAGTCACTACAGAATTCCCTTGGACCTGCAGTAGTATGTAGTAAGGATTGCCCTGGGGGAGTCAACTTCCTGTGTAGTTTGTAGTAAAATGTAGTAAAACATGCATCCTGAACATACAAGACATGAGCACCCTGATTCTGCTCTTACTACAAGCAACTACACAACCATCTGGACGGCTCTGAAAAGTGAGACATGTAGTAGCTGTGTGTGTGTGTGTGTGTGTTTGCCTGCGAAGGACCTGAGGTGCATTCGACACATTGATTAAGTGTCATTCCTCAGGCCGGCAACATGGGCGAACCCACACTTTGACCCGATCATACCGCGTACGGCATGACCCTTCGAAAACCCCGCCCGCATCGGGGTTCGAACTGGCAACCTAGCGGATAGCAATGGAGAGTGCTAACCACTAGTGCTAACCACTAGCTGTAGTGGCTAGCCCCTTCACAGGAGTGCTCAGGAGGGCACAAAAGTGTTGGAGTTGGTGAAGACATGGGGCATGCAGCAATAACGTTTAAAGGTACCTACTGCTGGCTGAAAACACCTGTGCGGTGTTAGCACTGACCTGCACAAGCGGCCTGGTCGAGGAGCATGCACACCAAAGCAGTGACTACAAAGAGGACGCTGCGCCGCATGGGGTGGACTGCCATCGTTAGGCAGAGATCTTGTTACTAACAACAGTGTACGGTCGTTCGTATCTTGTCGAATGGATCCAGTCCAGCCGGATAAGGAGCCGGGTGCCCGACCTCGTTCGCAGAGCATGCGCTTTATTAAGTGTCACATCAGGCAGAGAAATACAGAATGCAGACATATGATCTCTGGACTCCTATCATCTGAGGGCTCAGAAGTCGAGGTGTATCGCCACGTTCAGCGCGTGAAGCAGGCACTGTCCAAGTTCTGGTCCAAGGTTGACTGTGCCACGTGTCTGCCGGGCGGGCCGTCTAGTGCATGACCGGCGTCGCCACGAGTAAAGTCCTCGTCATGTCGGACCTAAAGTGTCCATCCAAGGTTAGCCGGCAGATCAAATCATTCATCAATCTCAGAATATGCAAAGAACAGATCCGGGCGGATCCCTACTAGCAAGTAAACTTAACTATGAGTACCTCGCAGCCGTGTCACTCAGTAAAACAAACAAACAACTGAAAAGACTTAAGGTGTGGCTGCACCAAGCCATCCACACCAGTACTGGAGATGGCGACGCAAACGAGTTCACATACTCCAACTTAAGACTACTACTAAGACGGATTAATGGCATCCCCCCCCCCCAGGTCTCTGCGTAGTCCCCTATCTTACCTTTTACAAAGCCTTTGTAGCAGCGACGGCTGCACACCCGCCTGCACATTAAATCCACAGCAAAGCCACCTCGCCTCATTAGAACTTCCTTTTACAGCAAAGCAGGTTGGCCGCAACACAGAGGCCGCCTTGCACTTGCCCCTGCTCTCAATCAGTGAAACACCCTAGTAGGCTTTCAAACAAACAAACAAAAAGTAGTCAAGTCATACTTTAGAATGCAAGACATCAGGAGCAGCACAACTGACCACCCCGTGTATCTGCGGACCATTCACCGCGCATCAGAACAGCGCAGCATGTAATAAACCAAGCACGTCAATCACACTCTACATGTTTGTTAAGAGAGACCACTCTACATGAATGAGATCACTGCACAGCTCTTGGGCAGTGCAGCTCCTGATGCGTGACTAGTGGCCATCCAGTAGTGTGAATATGTGCAAAGCAGAACCTGAAACGCCACATATATACATGACACATACAAGTTGATGACACCCAACTCAGAGCCGACGTGGGGGACTGTATAGGTACGGACAAACAAAGCTGTGAGTGACAAATTCGCCTTGCTCTGCCCTGCATATGATGCTCTTGTGAAAGTCTTGCTGTCCACATACACACGGTTCTGCACCACCAAAGCTGCCTTGCTGCTGCAGTACACTATGCGCTTTCGCCGGTTGGCGGTGGATACCGGCTTGGACTTCATGGGGAGCAGTGCCTTCATCGGATGCTTCCTACCCTGCACTGCTCTCCGGACGGTGCGGTCACAGACCGGTCCCTTCCCATCCTCGGCCCTTCTTGCATTAACAGACTCTGTGACGGTCTTAATGGGATACTTAGAGGCTGCTCTCTTGCTGTATTGGACATCGTCGACAGAGAGTTTGCCCGCGTATTTGCCGCGATGGTGTTTTTCAGGAACGGGAGCACCACACTCTTTCTCAACCCAGCGCAACAGAGTGCTGACATGAACATTATAATGCGGGGCAACTTGGCTTGCATTCTTGCCCTTGTCAAAGTATTCGGCCACAGCGGCCTTGCGGTATCTCTCGGGATACATCCTGGGGTAAGATCGCGGGGAATTTTGTGCAAAGTCTTGGCGACGCAAAGATTCACGGGATTACATACATGGAGCTGCTAGCTCGTAACCTTGAAGGGGTGTGCGCCTAAGCTAGCATGCACATTGGCTTCTGCTTGGAGGTCGGCACCGAGCAGTACTATAAGCACCTTCAAGGCACTACGGAATTCAAACATCAAAAGCACGCGATTACGCTGTACCCCCTCGGCCCAGTACCTCCCTTAGGTACGGACAAACAAAGCTGTGAGTGACAAATTCGGACCTAAGAAAATGGCCTTGGATCCCCATGCATACATTGACAAGGTGGCCTCCTGCTTCTTGAATTGGGGTGGTGGATAGCCCTTGATGTAATGCAGCTATGGCATGCAAGCCAGCTCCATCCTTGCTGGTATTGGCACTTTGCCACACAATAACAAAATGCAAAATTTTGACCAGTCAGAACCTCAGCATGAGGGGGTACCCTTACTTTGCACCTCCCCATGGCTCCATCCACTGCGTGCAAGTAGCTTTCACTGGCTGAGGGCAGTGCCTCAAACACCATGCATGCTAACCATCACTGTGTCAGCAGCAGGAACCCTTGCCCAAGGCTTGGCAAAGAATCAGACCTGTGGTGGATCCCTTGCATACATGCAGCTGTTTGCAAAACTCCCTGCATTTCTCAAACCATCCTTGCAACAATCACCATACTGCCTTAGAGTGCATGGTGTCTCCTCCATCCTACAAGATTAACCCAGCATGGCCTTGCCCTTTCAGGTCTCCAAGAAAAAACTGGCCTGAACATGACTCCTCCAAAACAGCGTGCGTAATTTTGCAAACACAAATGCACAAATGAGCAGATTTTGCCCTTCTGCCATTATAGCTGCAAAAGCAATGCATGAATCCATGCATCATCTCCTTGCAGTACTTGATGTGCCAGTGCCACTGGCAAAAGACATCTGGCTTGTATGCCCTCAACTTTGACAGCAACCCACTAACATGTGTCACAACCTAAGTAAAGTGCCCCTTGGCGTGAAATTGACAATGTCCACATCACAAACCCACATCATGCATGCTTGCACTTATCCAATGCAGCTGAGGATTCTGGATAACTGCACTACAGGAGGTGGGCTTCCAGCTCTTGTAAGCACCCTGCAAAGCACATGACTTTGCTCCCTGCAAGTCTGATTTGAACCCAACAGACCACCCTATACAGCAACCCCATGTTCGACAGCGCCACCACGAACCCCTAATGCTAAACTGTTTGCAGTTCAATGCCACAGTGCCACACACACAACAAGCAGACCTATTCAACTTTGATGCCGAATACTGATGCAACTGCTATTGGTGGCAGACTTACTACCTCAGAGCTGGACACCTTGGTCTCTCCGCTACATGAGCCCTAAAAGCAGGGACCATTCATTTCTGAGTTCTTACATCCAAAGCACATCCCCACAACAAAGCAGCAGTGGCATTAAACTACAGCCCCTGGCCTCCCTGAAAACACAGGAGGTCTAGATATCCAGTGCTTGCAATGCTGAACAAGTGAATAGTGACCAAGTGCCCATCCTAGTTACACATGCAAGGCCTTCATGTGGCACTGCTACATTAGCATTGGCAGTTCTTAACAACCAATCACAGGGATCCTGCAACTCCTCATGCTGCAAGCAACTGCTGCATGCCCTGACTGTAAGCTTGCGGCGGCTTGGTTGGCAGGAGCTGGCAACCAACTTGCTGTGATGTACTGCAGCGGTACGACCTGGGTTGGCTCTGCAGCAGCAGCAGCCACAGAGGGAATCTGCTTTAGGTAATGTTCTAGCAGATGTCTTTGGCAGCAACATGGTGGTATACAATTCCCACAAAAAGAATAAGAAGTTATGGGGATGTGCTTTGGCCTTTAAGAATCTCATGCAGTTGACAGTAGCCTTTGCCATTGGCCACCATTCAAATGTGCTCTGTGCAATCTGTCTCTCTTGATAATCAGCTCCCTGGGCCTTCAACATCACACTATCTCTGCAATACCTCAGCTGCATCCCTATCAAAGGCCCGCCCATCAGTACTGGCCCCAGTGCCTCACCTCTTATTTTGTGTGAGTACTGCTCAAGCGTGCGCCCTTTTCTGCCAACACCATCTCAGCACGCTTGGGCAAAGCCTTGACAGTGTTATTGATAGACTGCTGGGGTACCTTCTGCCAGGCCTTCTGCAGTGTGTCTTCCCACTTGCTAGGCTTGCCCAAAGGCATCTGCCTCAGCTGACTGTCGGTCATAGACCACACATTCTCAATAGCATTGAGGTCTGGGCTGCTTGGAGGGAATCCTTGCAGCAAGGGGAAGCGAGTGCGGGCAAACCATGCCTTGATATCTACTGCCTTATGCTGAGAGGCATTATCAAAGACAATCTTGTACGGCTGCCCCTTGAAATGTTCCTGGCAGTGAGCGCGGATCTGCTTGAACACGGCGATTGCGTGCTTGGAGTTGAACGGCTTTGTCCTAACACTTGCCCTCTTGATCCCCTCGCTGCTGGCTATCTGTGCTACTGTCTTTAGCGCAGTAAAGATCAGCGGGGTTCTGAAGTCAAGCCCGACTCCAGCATACCCGTGGCTGATTGGCTGAGCACGGAGGGTGGTGGCCACTTTTCTCTTTCCTGGATACTGATAGGACAGCGCCTTGCTCTGCCCTGCATATGATGCTCTTGTGAAAGTCTTGCTGTCCACATACACACGGTTCTGCACCACCAAAGCTGCCTTGCTGCTGCAGTACACTATGCGCTTTCGCCGGTTGGCGGTGGATACCGGCTTGGACTTCATGGGGAGCAGTGCCTTCATCGGATGCTTCCTACCCTGCACTGCTCTCCGGACGGTGCGGTCACAGACCGGTCCCTTCCCATCCTCGGCCCTTCTTGCATTAACAGACTCTGTGACGGTCTTAATGGGATACTTAGAGGCTGCTCTCTTGCTGTATTGGACATCGTCGACAGAGAGTTTGCCCGCGTATTTGCCGCGATGGTGTTTTTCAGGAACGGGAGCACCACACTCTTTCTCAACCCAGCGCAACAGAGTGCTGACATGAACATTATAATGCGGGGCAACTTGGCTTGCATTCTTGCCCTTGTCAAAGTATTCGGCCACAGCGGCCTTGCGGTATCTCTCGGGATACATCCTGGGGTAAGATCGCGGGGAATTTTGTGCAAAGTCTTGGCGACGCAAAGATTCACGGGATTACATACATGGAGCTGCTAGCTCGTAACCTTGAAGGGGTGTGCGCCTAAGCTAGCATGCACATTGGCTTCTGCTTGGAGGTCGGCACCGAGCAGTACTATAAGCACCTTCAAGGCACTACGGAATTCAAACATCAAAAGCACGCGATTACGCTGTACCCCCTCGGCCCAGTACCTCCCTTAGGTACGGACAAACAAAGCTGTGAGTGACAAATTCGGACCTAAGAAAATGGCCTTGGATCCCCATGCATACATTGACAAGGTGGCCTCCTGCTTCTTGAATTGGGGTGGTGGATAGCCCTTGATGTAATGCAGCTATGGCATGCAAGCCAGCTCCATCCTTGCTGGTATTGGCACTTTGCCACACAATAACAAAATGCAAAATTTTGACCAGTCAGAACCTCAGCATGAGGGGGTACCCTTACTTTGCACCTCCCCATGGCTCCATCCACTGCGTGCAAGTAGCTTTCACTGGCTGAGGGCAGTGCCTCAAACACCATGCATGCTAACCATCACTGTGTCAGCAGCAGGAACCCTTGCCCAAGGCTTGGCAAAGAATCAGACCTGTGGTGGATCCCTTGCATACATGCAGCTGTTTGCAAAACTCCCTGCATTTCTCAAACCATCCTTGCAACAATCACCATACTGCCTTAGAGTGCATGGTGTCTCCTCCATCCTACAAGATTAACCCAGCATGGCCTTGCCCTTTCAGGTCTCCAAGAAGAAACTGGCCTGAACATGACTCCTCCAAAACAGCGTGCGTAATTTTGCAAACACAAATGCACAAATGAGCAGATTTTGCCCTTCTGCCATTATAGCTGCAAAAGCAATGCATGAATCCATGCATCATCTCCTTGCAGTACTTGATGTGCCAGTGCCACTGGCAAAAGACATCTGGCTTGTATGCCCTCAACTTTGACAGCAACCCACTAACATGTGTCACAACCTAGTAACCAAACAAACAAACACATAACATACAACGTCCCTAATCATAATGTCTTGGGCAGCAGTGTGCCTACACCATCTACGGCACATACCTGTAAAAAATCAGGTTGACATGCCTCCTAGCATGAAATGTAATACCAGTAATGTATATCACTATTATATACATGCCCCTGAAGACCACCCGTATCCTGTTCCACCTCGCTGTTCTCTGTGACAGCTTGAGGCGCGGGGCCCATCACACCTTCTGCTATGGCATATCATGAAATGGAATACCAGTAATCCCCTCTGAGCTTTATTTGCGGCTTATGACATGCATGAAAGTGCTTAACCAATCACCAAATGGCCCCGTCAAAGCAAGGCACCAGTGGGTGGGGGCAGCGCCACCCACAAGGAGCGAACTTAAGCTCCAAGACATACTCAAGTTCCTGTCCAAGACCCACACAATGGCTGCTGTCACCAGCCCAGCCTAGATCCCTTGCTAGCCAATGATGTATGTCGGGCCATGTGCTGACCAGCTGACCCAGTCAACCCTGACCCAGCTTTACAAGGCTACAGGGCTCTTGGGCAGACCGAAGGAGGATGAGGTTCCCACTCTCACCTCATAGACCCTGCCCTGCATACAACCCTAAACCCTGACATACCTAAACCCTACACCCTAAAACCCAGTCCGGCCCTGCATACAACAACTTCCTGCCTTTACATGCCCTCGTCCCATGGCTCATCTCCCGCACAACTAAGTGCGTCATTTTGATAACATGTAATGTAATACTATCGGACATGTGAGCAGACTGATACTGGCAGGCTTCCACGGAAAGCTTCTTGCTTGTACTTCATGTGGCTGAAACCACCAAGATGCACCTCGGTACACGCGCAAAATGAATTGCTCCCAGACCCAACGGCAAAACACACAGAACCAAGAGCAAGCTGCAGCCCTCACACTAGTGTCTTGCAATCTCTAAGCTCGCTACGGGTCCAGGATTACTTAATGCTACAGGTCCTGCTACGCACTCAAGAAACTGACAGCAAAAAAGGCAGCAGTGCCAACTCTGTGAAGCATGTTCTGTGATACACCAGTTTGATTTCAATAACCTCTGTCCCTGCCTTCCTTACTGCAGCTAGCAACAAGCCCCATATGCTATGCCCTCTAAACCATGTGGGAACCAGTTGAGAGCAGTGGAACCCAACCAATAAGTTGCTTAACATGGTTGAGAGGGCTAGAGCATTGCGGAGGGCCCTCGAGTTTGGGAAAACCTAATGCTATAGCTTTTACTAGACCATGTGAAACAACTTGGTAGCATGCACGCAAGGAGAAAAGAGAAGGCACTTCCTGGAGCAGCAATGAGTCCTCACCCCCAACCCAGCCCCACCACGTGCCAAGAACCACACCTTGGCTCTCCTACAGCAACTGACAGCCAACCCTGAAAACCACCTCACAAGTCCCCCCGCAAAATCAAAGTAGTTGACCTGCACCTTTCTGCTCATAGTCTGCAGCCGCTTATGGTAAATGCCCTCAGCCCTTGAAGGTTGTACAGGCAAAAAACAGGGTTGCAGGCTAGGTTAAAAACGCAGGGTTCATGACAGGCGGGTACGGCACATACGAGCAAAGAGCATATAACGGAGACCACCACCCCAGCGCTGCCAGGTGCCAAGAACGTTAGCTTCCGCACCTGAGGGCTTTAATGACCGATTGCCAACCCTGAATATACCACCTCACACTTCAACCACAATCTCTCGCAATTACTCAGCCCACCCCACAAAAAGTCTGGTTGGAGTCGTGCTTGGGTGCTGCACGGCCCAGAGTGGTCTCACCGCACATATCAACCACAGTAAATCCAAGCAATGAATCAGCAGTTCTTAGCTCAAAAAGGCTGCCCTTTAACATGCATGTCCCATAGAGCCAGGCCGTTTCTCATCGAGGCTCAACTCCTGAATATATTCTGCTCTCTGTTCTAGCCTTCGATTCTCAAGCATGCCGCGCCCTTCCCCCTCACTTCACCTCCTCCCCCTTCCCCCCCCCCCCGCCTCAATCCCATGCCTAATCTTCCCAGACTGGAATTGGCACCTTTACCATGATTGCAGCCAGCTGCGGAAAGCGCTGTCTGAACTGATACTTGTCTACTGAATATATGCTATCCACATGGAGCTGCTGCAGCCCTGTGAGCAGAGTCAGCATAGACATTGCCTCATGCCCCACCTCAGTTGACTCTGTCGGTTGGAGAGTCAAATGAGTCAAACCTTTCAAGTTAGCAGCTATGCTCGCCACATGATCCTCTGCAAAATCACATTGACACAGCTCTAAATGCTCCAAGCCCGTTACACCAGTGAACACCGACAGGAAGGGTAAGTATGAAGCCTCATCCTGGAGGTCTAGGGAGTTGAAAGCAAGCCTTGTAAGCCCCTGGAGCTTGGCAAGTTGCGCGATGCCTTCGCCTGCTGTTGCTAACCCACAGTACCGCGGGTTACGCACAGCCAGGGATTTCAGATTACTGAGATGTGGGAGCCCATCCCACACTGCTCGACACGATTTCCCCACATGCAGCAACTCCAAGCGGGTCAGCCTGACCAGAGACTGGATTGCAGGAATGTAAAGCTCCCCATCTTCATTGTTCCAGCCCCCACTTGGCGTCAAAGTCAGACTTTGGAGACCGGTAAGCTGTGGGAGTTGATGCTGTAGATACGAGCCATGGCCGGTGTACATAAGCTGCAAGAGGTTCCTCGGTTTCGTCAGACCGGTGAGAGCTGCAGCACCTGGCTGCTGTGCTCTCCCATAGGGCATTATGCTGAAGCTGGTCAGCGCTGTCAGGCTTGCAATGGAGTCTGCGAGGTCGCTTGTGATTTTGCTGTACCCCAGGTTGAGGGACAAATCCTCCAGGAGGGTCATCTGGCGAAGGAGTAACGGCATCTCATGAGGATCGGAACGGGACACGGCAATAACGAGCTTCGTCAAGCTACTCAGAGTTGTCAAGCAGCTGGTGGTGTAGGTACTGCAAGGGGTGCATACGATCTGGAGCTGTTGCAGCGAAGTGAACTTGCTGATTGCGGGCAAGACTCGGTTGCATATTTGCGGTGCAGGGCCGGTGTCGGACTCCTCCGTCCAGTCTTCGGCTAAGTCAAGAATCCTAAGGCTCAGCTGCGGGATGAGGGCCAGGTTCGACACCACAACTGAGGCAACAACGTTTGGAGTCGTGCGCCACTCGGCAGTGCTTCCAGGTACCGTGCATCTTGTGCGAAGCACAACAGATTCCAGGCGAGGCTGAGCAGACTGCACGATCCGCATGTTGTTCCAAAGGCGGCTCCAGACTCCAAACCCGGGTTCGACACCATCTTCGCTCCAAGCCCGCTCGTCCAACCAGTTGCCTTCTACCATGATGTGCAGTTGCCGAAGGTGCTGCCCATGCTTCCCGACCCACTGCGCAAAGCTAGATGCCTCGGCAGTTGACCGCAACGTCACGTACAACGTTCTGCCGTAGACCTCTGCTGCTAACGCTCCCAAGCTCCGAAATACACGTGGGACAGCACCATAGAGCTCAGCGGTGCCAATACAGGGATCACTCAAGATCTGCTTCCGCACACTATCTGGTAAGCTTGTAAGCAATGTTTTCTCCATTTCTAAGCTTGATCGCGTGGGCTTTACATTACAATTACAACAAATGTGAGAATCGCGACCTCACTGGCCTTCATGTCGTGGCAAGTGCAACATCTGCAAAGCAAACCCTACAGCACTTCCAAGAGTCTCTTATGTTATCCAATGATCCAAGGCTCTGCCAAAGTGCCAAGAACTAGCCAGGTCCTGGTGTGGAACTAGTCACCGAGCAGTCACCCGTGGTCACTTGGCCCTCGAAAGCTCTACAGCAGGCTCTTAGAAGCGCTTAAACGTGATTATCTTCTCAACCACTGCTACTGGCAAGCTGCACGCATGGTAGTTCCCACGGACTGTCGACAACAGACCTAGCCACATCCAACCCAACCTCGCACCGTTATAACGCCACGCTGTGCACTTCCACACAATATCCAGTGCACACCCTGCTCTTCAATCAACCAAAATCTTCTCCAGAGCTGCATGTGCAGCCTTGTACATGAGTCTACAGTTTTGAAGCATGCTGAGAAACCTGCTGGTGTTTGTGACAATGCTCACTCTTCCACAGACATAATCATTGTACAACTTTTCTCCCGCACCTTATGCGCAGTTATGCACATCTGTGCATGCTGACCCTCGACTGGATTGCACAGCAAAACAAGCAAACACCAATTTCAGATGTAGCAGGAGGGCTGTTAAGCCTGACCCAAAACACCATGGGATGAATCCAAAGACAAACCAGACAAACAAACAGAAGGTTAAGGTGTTGCTGCACCAAGGCAGCTAGACAATGGAGCTTAGACCATAACCAGGAGTGATGCACATTCATGTATTCACTGGCACTTGTAGGGGATTACTTCAGTACTCAGTATGCAAGAAGGGTTTCCCTCCCTTCCCTGCGTCCTTCCAACTCTCCTGCATGCACTACTCATCACTCCAATGTTCTGCCAAGCAGGGAGGCTGGCACCACTTTGTAGCTGCGACATGTCCTACATGTCCCACCCAGTCAGGACCCTCCAGCCATGGTTGATGCCAGCACTACACTGGAGGACCTGGAAACGCAATTAGCCACTGCCCTACCAACAGCCCCACCCCTCCGGTACAACTGGAAAAACTATGTCTACACAGATGGTAGCTACAAGCAAACAAGCCACAAAGCATCACCAATAGATCCAAGGTGTGATGCCCCAGGCATAGGGGCAGGAGTGTACTTCCCCCCACAAGCAGCCAATGAGGACGATGAACGTGGGGTTCCAATTGTCCCTGCAGGCGAGATCCATCCTCAGAACACCATAAACAGAGCAGAACTGGTTGGTATCCTTGCTGCGCTGAGGCATGGAGCCCACATGATAGCCGCCGACAGCCTCAGCTCAATGTACCAAATCAAAAAGATGCTGAGACGCCCACAAGATCTCCTAAATCACCAGCACTGTGAGCTAATTAAGGAAATAGTAACTGAGATCGTCAACAGGGGAATGAGGACTACCCTTCACAAGGTCAAGGGCCATGCTTCCATAATCGGTAATGAAAAAGCGGACGCAATCGCTAAGGCGGCTGCGACAGGGGACACCTCCGACTATGAGGAATGTGAGAAGTACGAAAGTCCTAGTAACAACAGGTTGAACCAATATTGGCCGCACAAGACCCAATGGAACAATCGCTGGTCACGGACCAATGGGCAGCGCACGTTGATTGACCGTTTCAAGCGGGTGAACCCTTTGACAGACCTTCACGACTCGGTACGTCATTACTGCCACCAAAAGGGTCGCTTTGGGATGGCAAACAGAGCTACCTGTTACTTCGAGGCTTTTAAAAGGATTGAGGAAAGACTGGACCTGCCTGCTAGCAACGAGTACATGACCTCGGGAAAAATCAAGTATGCAGAACGGAAAACCGCTTTGCGCTACCGGTACGGGACCATGTGGACAAGAAAGATGGCCTATAGGTGTGGACATGCACCTAGTAGCAAATGTCTCCTATGCGGTAACGAGGATGGCGGACACCACACAGCCTCAGGATGCCCAGCTTTGAAAAGAATGTACATCAACAGGCATAACAAGGTCGGCCGACTAATCATGACAAGAGTGTTAAGGGGACGCAAAGGAGCATTTGTCATTCAAATGGACCTTGGATCAACTGAAAATTGTGCAGAAGACGGCATCATGGCTCACCAGTCTAGAAACATCCCGTGGGAGCTCCTTCCAAGGGGACTAAAGGAGGCAGTACAACAAGCACAAGGCACCACCGACAAGCGCCCTGATGGTATGCTCTACAAACCCAAGAACGGAAAAAACCCAGCAGAGTACTGGATAATAGAGGTCAAGATCTGCAGGGATTCAGACCCAACAGGCCAGCAAAGCAAAGCTGATTATCAACACCAAGTACTCATCGACAAAATCAAAGACATAGACCCCACTGCCAAGGTATGGTACTATCCTTTGCTTGTCGGAGTTGCAGGCACCATATACAACAGCACCACCATGAATCTTCAAGCCCTCGGTATCAAAGGGCAAGCTCTAAAGCAATGCATTTCAGAAGTACATACTGCAGCAGTTAAGTCCTTACACAGCATATACACAACAAAACGAAAACTGGAAAAGCCCAAAGAGCCTCAATGGCACAGGAGGAACTACAAGAAAGTAAGCTAACAAAGGCGGGTGGGCGGAAGCCCACCCACGGATATAAATATCCTATGGTAGGCTGGCCCTGTGTAATCCTTACACCAATGGGCCCCTCCCTTAATCTTACGCGGGAGGGCACCTCACGCCCCTCCTTGCGTAGCTCTCTCTCTCTCTCTTACATGTCCCACATGTCACCACCAGACGGTACTGACCATCAAACAAACAAACAAAAATTGAAGGTGTGGCTGCACCAAGGCAGCCATGAACCTCTCACATGTTTGAGCAAACAACAGCCTCTTACATGTTTGGGCAAACCAACAAACAAACACAAGGCGTGGCTGCATATAAAGCAAATATGCCAGCATAGGGGAGTGTCCACAGGCTTGGCATAACTTATGACGCTTGGATACCCTACTCCTTAATTCTACTGGTTTTATGGCTGCAAGCTCTTTCCAGGCATAAACATCAGCGTCTCAGCCACCTTGCATATAGTACAAGCAACTTAACTCCCCACAACCCAGAATGCGGTGCTCTTGCCCTGCATATTACAGTTTGTCTCCCTGCATATGCCCCTTCCCCCCACGGAAGGATGGAATTCCCCGACAGAATGTGTCACTCCCCTACTAGCATGCCTGCCAGACAGATATTGGCTTCCCCTATAAAGCTCCCCATGTCTATTCCATCACTCTAATGTCACTTCAACATATATTCATACAACTAAAAAGCAGTAACCCCAGCAACGGCATACTGGTACACCAGGAGGCCGACTGCAGTCTTCAAGCAAGTCAGCAGCATGTGTGTCCAAGGCTATGCTAAAGCGCTGAAATGCACCTTACTTTGAGGAAAAGCCATGCGGCAGTGTCCACCACATCCACACTACTGCTATACACCTGTCCGCCTTTGACATGCTATTTAGGTTGCAGCCTTGCCCCTGGCATGCAAAGGCTTGAAGGTAGCTTCTAAACCAGGCACATGAACGCCACTTGGGAGCATGCATGCAAGACAGGCATAGAAGACTGTGCATAGAACCAGCAAACTCCATCTTAACAGCAGCATTGATACATGCTCCCTCAGTCCACTTGCATCTGCTCCCGCACAATTCGAAACAACATCGAGGTCTCGCAAGCACCCCAAAGTCAGGGGTAATAAACCCTAAAGAATCTCCCCACATTCCTTAGGGTTTAGGATGCTTTAGGGTTTTGTTACCTCCCCAAAGTCCCCCACATGTTTGAAAGCAAACAGCATCACATAACTGCAGGCTTTCACTTCCGCTGAAAGGGGCCCCAAAGAGCCCCTGAAGGTGGCCTGTAAAACCAAACCCCAAAACTAAATCCTAACTAACCTGCATGGCCTTTCCTTCCTATCTGAAATCCAAAAACAGACTGGTCACCTGCACCATTATGGCAGCCAGCTGAGGGAACCGCTGTCAGACCTGTAAACCCTAAACCCTAAGATGGGCGGGACACCTTTACCCGCCATTGTGGCAGGCAGCTGAGGGATCCGCTGTCAGCATGTAAACCCTAAACCCAAAGCCTAAAAGCGATCAGGCACCTTCACCATTATGGCAGCCAGCTGAGGGAAGCGCTGTCGGAACTCCTACGTGTCTATGGAGTCTATGCCACCCACATGCAGCTCCTGTAGCCCTGTGAGCAGAGTCAGCATGGACATGGCCTCATGCCCCACCTCTCCCGGCCCTGTGGGCTGTAGAGTCAAATGAGTCAAACTTTGCAGGTTCGCAGCAATGCTCGCCACATGCTCCTCCGCAAAATCACATTCACACAACTCCAAGTGCTTCAGATTCGTTACACCAGTGAACACCGACAGGAGTGGGAGATAGGATGCTTCATGCTCGATGTAGACAGCGCGAGCCTTGTCAGTCCTGTAAGCTTCGCAAGCTGTGAGATGCCTTCACCTGCTGGGGCCGGTCTAGGGAACCGGGTATAGTGCACAGCCAGGGAGCTGAGGTTTGTGAGGTGTGGGAGCATGTCCCACATTGCTGGAAGGATCTCTTCCAAGTCCATTAGCTGCAGCTGCGTAAGGTTGACTAGAGGCTGTATTGCAGATGCGGGCATGGCAGTAGGGCCATCGTAGATGTCCTCAAAGAAGCAAACTGGAGTCAGAGTGAGGCTTCGGAGACAGTGAAGCTGAGGAAGCTGCTCCTGTAGGTATCCAGCATGGCCGGAGAACGTAAGTTGCACGAGGCTGCGCATGTTCGTGAGAGCTGTGAGTTGCACCCCTTGCTGCTCTGGAATAAGCCGCGGGTTCAGGCTCAAGCTGGTGAGCCCAGTCAGGCCTGCGAGGGAGTCTGTGAGGGAGCCATCTGAATGCTCCAGGTCGAGGGACAAGCTCCTCAAGAGGGTCAGGTGGCGGAGAAGTTTGGGGAGGTCAGTGAGTGAAGCTCTCACAGGAGCCGACAGAACGAGCTTTGTGAGGCGGCTCAGCGTCGTCAAGCAGTTAAGGGTGTACGTTCCATCGTGATCGCTGCATACAATATGGAGCTGCTGCAGCGAAGTCATCTTGCTGAGGGCGGGTAAGACTCGATTGTGTAGCTTCGGTCCGAAGCCGGTATTCCCCGTCAGATCTCCGGCTACGTCTAGTATCTCGAGACTCAGCTGCGGGATGAGAGCCATCTTTGAGACCATTACCGAGGCGACGATCTTTGGAAGCGTGCGCCAGCCATCCATGTTGGGTATTCTGCACCGTGTGCGAAGGACAACAGCTTTGAGTTGCGGCTGAGCAGACTGCGCTATCTGCAGATTGTTCCAAAGGCAGCTCCAGGCCCCGAACCCGGGATCAATACCTTCTGCGCTCCAAGCCCGGTCGTCCAACCAGTTGCCCTCTACCGTAATGTGGAGCTGCCGAAGGTGCTGCCCATGCTTCCTGATCCACTGCGCGAAGCTAGAGGCTTGAGCAGCTGATAGTAGCCTTACGTGCAAAGGTCTGCTATAAAAGGCTGTTGCTAACGCTCCCAAACTCCGACAGACACGAGGGACAGCCCCATACAGCTCTGCAGTGCCAACCCGCGGATCATCCAAGATCTGCTTCGACAAGCTATCTGGAAGGCTTTTCAATGAGGTCTTCTCCATCACAGTAAGGATTTCATATAGATACGCAATACAAGAGAGTGTACAAGCGGAGAAATGAGACTACGTTACGAGACGCACAGGACACCTTCCCCGTCAACGAGTGGCAAGTACAACATACATTAGAGCTGTCCCTTATCCTCCTATGGTATCCAGGAACTCTGCAAGGACGGACGACACCATCCTACTGGGCTTCGTAACAATAGGGCAGGGTTACATTTGCGCTGGTGACGAGGTAGTTACCCTTGGCGGGCTGCCTATTCAGAGGCCTAGGCAAGATGGCTCCCAAAGCATTTTGTTCTACCCACTAAGGCAAACTTACAGCATGGCAGACCGGCACCTCAGCCTGCACCAGTCCAGCGGTTGGAGGATGGCGATGAAGGCCTAAGACCCCAGCGGTTGTTCCAGCTCCAGGTTGCAAGCAGGCTATCTTCAGTCCAGGATTGCTAGTGTTCACAATAGCTCAGAGTGTGTTCAGCACGTGCATGTTGGGGAGAAATGCAACAGACGCCTTTCTGAAAAGGACGCAGTCCAGCCGATCACACCATGTGCATATCGCAAGGGGGGCAATCCGGGGAAGCATGTGGCCTTGCCCATAAACTATGCACCAAAGCAAGTAGGAACATGATAATAGGAAGCCAATCAAGGCAGGCACAGCTGCAAATTGCCCTGGTGACCTCTGCCCTGGTTACAATTCAGTTCAATTCGCCCAACTCCGCAACCGGGGTGCGTGGAATAGGGCATAGGGTTCGCTAGGGTATTGACTACCGCTGCCCCGCCGACCGCGGCGATCCGTGCAGGGTTTAGGATTCTCACTAATCTCACCGCAATTGTAACCCTGCCCTATTGTCATGTTGTACTCGCCATCATAGAGATGGACCAGGCATTACAGCACTAAACTAGCACGGTAACGTCCCACTCCTCAGAGTGAAGAAAGATCCACTGGCCCTAGAATGGGTAGTTCCAGCAGAATCATCCCAGATATACGAGGCCTGGCGTCACAAGGATACCAGGATGCGCAGCCTTTGGTTATAATCGAGCGCAGGGAGGCAACCCCTACGTCACCCCCACGAGGAGGGTCACCAATGTTTGCGCAGTGGCGTAATGTAGGGCTGGGTATACATGTTTCGGCTGCAGCCCAATGCGGCCTCATCAGTACCCTTTAGTGAATGAACCTCAAGCACAGCTGCCTTATGAGCTCGTCCAGAACACATAGAACTAGGCCTTTGCTCCAGCAAACTGGAATGCCACGTCAGCTATGCCCCACTGCTGACGCACAACTGCATGCTGCTGCTAACGCTGCTGCCACAAGCTGCGACCATCATGGAGGAATTCACTTCGAATTGGGGATCGATCCCGAAGCCAGACTGCTGCTGACGCTGCACAAGCTCCACCACGTAGGCATTGCCGACTTGCTCGCATGGTATGACGAGTGCCAGCAATGTTCCCTATTGTAACCACGGTAACCAAGAGGTCACTCGGAGTCACTTGTTCGAAGCAAAGGCTCTGTGACTCTAGTCTGTGAAAAGACAGGCTTTAGCAAAGATTGATTACGACTACGATTCCAGGTACTCCTAGGTAATGCACATCTACGGTCCTCCAGTACCCCACTCGAAGCAGACGGCACTGCAGGCACAGGTCCCTCCTGTGCGAAGGTAGGCAGCTGCCTGTACCCCGAGGATCCTTCCTTCTTTATCATCCACTGCAATGCCATCTTCAAATCTGCCAGCATCAGCTTGAGCGCCTTGGTCAACTTGGTCTCCTTGTTCAAAATCCCCCTCAACTTGATAATGTAGTTGCCAAGCTTGTCACCGTCAACTGGGAAAGGGAGCTCAAAGGGTTGTGGCATATCCTCTGCTGCATGCGTCCCTGCAACAGCACAGGAAGCAGCACAAGCAAAGACACAGTTTGATGAGGACACTATAGCAGGAGTTCCATCCAAGCAACGCTAGTGGCAAAGGGCCCGCACAGTTTTAAACTGGGTGCCCTGGTGTCAGCCAGAGTGAGAATCTTGCACATCATGAACTTTGACTCTGCTGCTTTCACACCCACCCCCTTCCATCCCTTTCCTATCAGTGCATACCTGTCAAGGTGAGCTGACTGTGCTTGCCCTCATCCCCACTTCCCTGTCCTACTGCATAGCTGGACATTTGAGCACCTTAGTAACCATCTCGTCCCCCCCTCGCCTGGCCTCGCCCCTTACCCCTTCCCCTTCCTACTATTACATACCTGTGAAGTTGAGCTGACATGATTGCGCCATAGTGTGCAGCAGCAGCACTGCTTGACCGAAGCTGCATTGATCTCCTCCCACTCCACACAGATCTCAGGTGTACGACCCAACCTGCAACACAACAGCAGCAGCAGCAGCAAACAATCCCGGCAGCTCACTCCAAATCCACAAGCCTGGAAGGTGGCTTACATTTAATTTGCTACTGTCAGGCAGCTTACAGAGCCGACAGCTCGCTCCAAAGCCAAAGCCTGCAAGGTAGCGTATATTTGGTTGTGCCTGACCCCAAGCTGCGTGGATCTCATGAATTTAAGATGGGCATCTTAACCCAACCCAACCTGCAGCAGCAGCAGCGGTAAGAGCTCGACTTGGTGTCCAACTTCCAGATATCCAGATACTTCTTCAAAGTTCTGTGCAGTGACAGCATCAGTGAGAGCACAATCCCTGGCACATTCAGCAGAAGCACCTCTGAATAACGTGCAGATTCCATGGTTAACTGGAATAAGGCAGCACTAGTGCATACTATAGTATCGGGTTGGACTTGTTTCGCCCTTCGGCTCCTGCTCAGTCCATCAAATACATCATTCAAAAGTTCTGTTTCAATCAATTTTATGTTTTGTATTAAACTTGTTTTAATCCCCTCCATTTTATATATTTGAGATAGATCACTGCACAGCTTTCGGGCCGTGCAGCACCCGCGGCATAACTCCATTCAGTTTGTTAGTATGTGGAGAGCAGATATCGAGACAAAGAAGCGAGACCGCTACAGAGCCAAAGCTGCCAGACCATGCAAGAGACCCAGGAAACTACAAGCTAACCACTGCAAGCGCTCCAACAACAGCATGCTTTGTGACTGCTTCAGCATCCATTTTATATTTTATGATGTAATGGCCGTACATACGTAGAAAGCATGCATGCTTGACATGGTGCCTGCTAACCATCATCCCAGCCAAGGTGACTGAACCTACCGATGTGGTGCACCCTGCAGCTCTAAGGGCCACAGTGTTACCCATTTGTCATAGGTGCACATAGCATCGAAAAACATAACCGTGAAATGGCCTCTGAAACCCATCCAGGAAATCAGACTAGCAAGTATTTTGGGTGACACTCTTACCGTGCACTACACCGACATGATCACTCCGCCATACCATGCGCAGTGCTCTTTGGCAGTCCAATTGAATTTGGCTGATCGTTGCTGCATGTAGCTTATTGTGACCTGGCCTCCATTCCCAGCGAGAGGTCTTGGTGCATGCATGGTCATTATGGAGAATGAGGGACGTCCTGGTGCACGCATGGTCACTAACTTAAGGAGAATGAGGACCTATGAATCGTGCCTGGCAGGAGGCACATTTTGTTCAGTTTGAGGTGCGGGGCCTATGGCACTTTGCTATGGCATATTATGAAGTGTAAAGTTGATTATTCTTCATAATTATGCTAATTATCCATGTTTAGGAGGATGAGGGCCGCTTAAGCAAACCAAAGCACAAATACAGGCAGCACAGAGAGCTTGCAGTCTCGGTGATTACTCGGGGACTTTTAGGATGCGCCAACCAAGTATAATGTTCAGTTCCCCCTTCAGCCGTAATAAGCTTGCTTCACATTCATTTGCGAGGTGTGTGGTCTGCCATTGCTTTTGACTGTGCTTCCACTGTCCTCTTCAGTGATCCAGTGTGCTGCAGAGTCTGAGCAGAGAGTGAATTGCACAGTGGGTAGTCCACCCCTGTGACTCACTGTGCTGGCTAGCTCTAGAAGCTTTGCGAGGGACTGCAGCTTTTAAGTTGGCATCTAGTGACCCCCAGAACCTGCTCCGGGTCCTGCTGGTGATGCTGTGCCTGTGTTGCTGCTACTGCTGCTGCTGGCTCCAGGAGGAACACCTAAGTTATAGCCCCGTCCTCCTGTTGCTGCTGCTTGTTTTCTTGCTGCTGTTGCTCCTGCTCCCCTCTGGTATCACTGCTAACAGCGCTGCTGCTGGTGCTATAGGAGGAGCATGGGTACTGCTTGCTGCTGCCATTGTTGTTGTCACTGTTTGTTGTGGCATGTGGTTGTTCCTGCTATTGCCGGCTGCTCCCCTGTGGTATCGCTGCTAACAGCGCTGCTGCTGGTGCTGCAGGAGGAGCATGGGTACTGCCTGCTGCTGCTGCCATTGTTGTTGCTGCTGTTGTTTTTGCTGTTGCACAGATACTGCTGCTGCTGCTTGTCGCTGTGCTGTGCCCGTATTGCTGCTATGGCTCTTGCTGACTCCAGGAGAAACATTGGTACTGCCTGATGCTGCTCCTGTGCCTGTAATGCTGCTACTGCTGCTGCTGCTGCTGTGGCTGTAATGCTGCTACTGCTGCTGCTGCTGCTGCTGTGGCTGTAATGCTGCTACTGCTGCTCCTGTGCCTGTCATGCTGCTACTGCTGCTGTTGTGCCTGTAATGCTGCTGCTGCTGTGCCTGTCATGCTGCTACTGCTGCTCCTGTGCCTGTCATGCTGCTACTGCTGCTGTTGTGCCTGTAATGCTGCTGCTGCTCTGCCTGTAATGCTGCTACTGCTGTGCATGTAATGCTGCTGGCTCCATGTGAACGACTACAAGTAATAGCATTGCTACTGCTTGTTGCAGCTACATGTATTACTAGTGTTTTGGTTGTTTTCATAAGGGGCTAGCCACTACAGCTACTACATGTCTCAATTTTCAGAGCCGTCCAGATGGTTGTGTAGTTGCTTGTAGTAAAAGCAGAATCATGATGCTCATGTTTTGCATGCTCAGTATGCGTGTTTTACTACATTTTACTACAAACTACACAGGAAGTTGACTCCCCCAGGGCAATCCTTACTACATACTACTGCAGGTCCAAGGGAATCATGTAGCAACTGTAGTAAAGTTTTAATATTTTTATTTGTTTTGTAGTAATTCTTGGGTCATTATTGGCAATGATTACTACAATTTACTACAAACTACAAGAGAAAGTACCCTTTCACAGGCAGATGCTACTACATGCTACAGCCCATTTTGGAAAAAGTGTAGTAAGTGTATGGTCAGGGTAATTGAGGTGACTTGTCTTGTAGTTCAGTCTTACTACAATCTACTACGGCATGGGTCTACAGAGCGGCTCTGAAAAGTGAGACATGTAGTAACTGTAGTGGCTAGCCCCTTGTTTTCATTCTAAATGCTGCTGTTACCGTTGTGGTGGAAAAGCTGCTTCTACTAAGTGCGAGCTGGGCCCCTAAGAATGATTCACAGGGGCAGTGAGGGTTTAGGAACATCGCTAATGCTACTGGTGGCTGATAGGTCTCACGGCTAAGGCTGGGCACCCTCGCCCTTTCCTCATATCTTACTTGCACATCATTTGCACACGGACAGGGATGGTGATTGTTGTCATAGCCAACACTGATGGCACAGTCTCAATATCAACAGTGGGGAAAAAAGCGAAGCCAAGCAGGAGAGGCCATGTAGGCCCTTCATTCCATATTGATGCTGCTTCAGGAGCATTTCCTAATCGCAACCAACATCAACTGTGTAGCAGGAGGCTACATAAAGTAGCAGGCCTCGGTGCATGGCGAGCATTTTCGAAGCAAGAGTCCCACCACAAACTGAATTGTGATCAATAGATCGCTGCACAGCATCCCGATTTGGGGGGGGGGGGGCGCCAGGGGTTGGGAGTCAAGAAACTAACTGAGCCGTTTGCATTCCTTACCCTGAACTACCATTACGTTCGTCAACATCCGATTTTTGAAGAGCTTACGATTGAAGAGTTTGTGGTATGATGTCTTCTGCCCAGCAGTGCCGCAGTCATCTGAACTGTTGCGTTGCCATAGATGTAGGCCCCTTATCTGTTCGTTGTAATCGTTCCTATATCACTTAGGTGGTTTTTCTTGTTCCATTGATTGGGGGTTTGACCCCGGTGTGTTTGTTTGGGGCAGCTGTCCATTGAGAAGGCCGCTTTGCTCGCCTGCCTTGGACGGATTGGCCTGGGCACGGCCCATATTCACCGTCATAAGGCCGTACTGCAGTGATTGGTGCTAATCAACCACCAGGGAGGATGCTGTCTCATTGCGTTTAGGTTATGAGCTCATGCGAAGGAAACATACATATCTAAGGAGCCGCATGTGGGGCCGCATGCCAGGAGTTGCTGCGGACTTGACCCTACCGGAGAGCCTGTGCGCAGCCCTAGAGCACATGGATAAGCTTGCATGTCCGAATTCAACAGGGTACCTTCTTTCTCTGCAACCAAGGGTGGTGCACTGGGAGGACGCGAGGCACTAGAGTAGGAACACTTCCACGGCCGGGGTGGAGGCTCATCTGCTCATCTGCTCATCTGCTGAAGCAAATGTTCCATCTACATCTTCAAGCAGATCTTCTGCTAGTTAGATTTTGAGCAGAAATCGTATAAAGATCCTCCAGAAAGCATTCAAACCTCCTCTTAAAGTGTGAGTGGGAGTTCCTACTCACTCACATTGTAGTTACTTAGTCATTGTAGGCATGTGATATTATAAAGGGCGCAACGAAGCAAACTACAATGCGGGAACTACAACTCGGTCTCAGCTTCTTGAGTGTACATATGCCCACCCAACCGTGACAATTGGTACCAGGTTGGGAGGCCACGGTGCCCCTCGAACACATGCGTTCAGAAGTATCAATCCCCAATTGTTCAATCCCTGAGCAGATCAAGCACAGGTCCGCCCAGTGTGGTACCCTAAAACTTTTCTCCTTCTGGTTCTAGCCGGCACAGTGCCCATTACGTGCCTGCCATCCTCAAGATGGGGCGCGACAAGGACGAGACATCCGGCTTCTTCAACAAGCTCACCTTCGGATGGATGAACAAGACCGTGAAGAAGGTATGGACCGTGCATTCTGGTTCTTTATGTTCTTGGCTGCTAGAGATGGACTTACATTCATGCTCGTCACAGGCTCGCAAGGGGGACATTGACATCAACGAGCTCACGCTGCCTGTCGAGCTCGAGAGCGAGAGGGCCTATGCTGAGTTCCAGCAGAATTGGGATGATGCCTGCAAGGCCGGCAAGCCCAAGCTGCAACGTGTGCTCTGGAAGACCTTTGGCAAGGTGACAACTGCAGCAGCACGCATTGCCGTACCGCGAGTACCAGATCACCTGAAACTCCCACGCACTGACCATTCAAATGTGTTGCTTGTGCTTATTACTTATCTACCCTGCCTGGCCTCTTGTCGACGGTGCACTACGAGTGAGCAAAGGAGGTGCACTGCCCCAGATGGTTTGCTGACTTTTGTGCGCCCACTGTGCCGGCCTGGTGGCCGTGAGCTGGGTGTTGCACGCGCACTGCAACTGTATTGCATGTTGAGACACACTTACCGAGACATTTTCTGAAATTGCCCTTTGCCCAATTCCTTGCAGGATCTGATGTTGGCTGGACTCTTCAAGCTGGGATGGTCCATCAGCTTGATCCTAGGGGCCTTCTACTTTATCCGTTCGCTGCTAACCTTTGTGAACAACAATGCTCCATACACCGAGCTCTGGCAGGGATGGGTGCTGGCATGCTGCTTCTTCGTGGATGCCTACTTGTTGGGTGAGTGCTGGCCTGGTTTAAGGTTTAAGTGCTAGGGTCTAGGGTTTAGGGTAAATCCCTAAACCCTGCACGAGTTTTTGTGGATGCCTACTTCTTGGGTGAGGGCACATATGTCATTATATCTGATTGCAAAGTACCAGAGACCACCCAGTACTTTCTTCCACCTTGCTAGTGTTTTGTGACAGCTTGAGGTGCAGGGCCATCTGCACCTTCTTCCATGGCATATCATGAAGTGTGGTAATGGTGAGAGTTGCGAGATGTGCCTTAATTGAAGCTGCAGCACCCTAACCTCAGTTTAATACACCACCACAGGCTCCAGGCAGACAAACGCCCCATATGCTTGGTGCTGCCAATCAACCTCCTCGGTATTGTCACTGATCTTTTTTACATCACATCAATGCTGTTTAACATCACATCGTTGCTGCTGCTCATGAAGTTCAATAGTGCCCCCTGTATGTCCTACTCCTACCTGCCATGCAACACAGTTCTGCAGCACAACATTTCGGAACTAACCAACCTTCCCCCTGTCTCTCATCCCCTCTGCAGGTATGCTCCTCCAGCGCATGTTCTACGGCTGCATGTGTGTGGGTGTGCGGGTCAAGGGCGCGCTCATCAATGCTGTGTGCAAGAAGTCCTTCCAGATGCACTCCATTGACAAGGAGTACTCCTCAGCCTGCGTGTCCTTCGTTGCCTCAGACATCAACAAGGTGTATGATGGCTGCCAGGACATTCACTTCCTGTGGACTTGCCCCATTGAGGCTGGGGCCATCTTGGTCATCCTGGCTGTCCTTATCAAGGTGTATGCCTTCCCAGGTGGGTTCAGGATCTAGGGTTTGGGGTTTAGGGTTTAGGATCTAGGGTTTAGGATCTGCATCTCTCCCGCTGGTTTATACCTTCCTGGCTGTATCAAGGTGTATGCCTTCCCAGGTGTGACTAGGGTTGTAGGATTTAGGGTTCCTAGAGACGGTTTAGGGCTTCTGGCCACTGCCGCCTGGCCTTCCACATCGATATGTATGCCTTAGTTTCCAGGGGTGAACCTCGCTCGCTCCCTCTGCATCCCTCCCTCTGGTTCGCCAACAGTACCGAAAGTTTTGGAAGCCCCTGATGCAAGGTTTCAGTGTTTTAGGGGTTAGCTTCAACCCTAAACCCTAGACTGGCGCTGATGTGGGCTTCTATCTGCTCCCCTCTCTCCCCTCTCTTCCCCTGCAGGTTGGGGTGTGGTCATGATTGTGCTCCCAGCACAGTACCTCTTTGGCTGGATGATCATCAAGAACAAGCTGAAGAACTCCAAGTATGTGAATGAGCGTGGTACTGTCTTCCAGGAGCTGCTGCCCGCCATGAAGCTGGTCAAGTACTACGCTTGGGAGCGCTTCTTTGAGAAGGAGGTGGCGGATGTAAGTGTTCACTAAATAGTGTAGCACTTTGCACCACGGCTTAGTGGCTTGCACCCATTAGGACTTGTTGGAGTTATCCATGTATCCCCAGTTGACAGCAATGCTTATGTGCTGCTTGCCTGCATTGTGCACATTCGCAAGAAGGAATTGCACTTACAGGCCAAGAACTCCTGAATCAAGAGCCTGCTATTCCAGGGCTGCATTACAGGATTGATATCGTTGTTTAATAAACAATGCCATTAAATAAACAATTAAAACAGCGACTTTTGCTGCGATCCTTTGGTTCTATGCTGAATGCAATACTTTTTTGCTGCTTCCCTCCACTGTGCAGATCCGTGCAAAGGAGCTGAAGCTTCAGGCCAAGAACTCCTGGATCAAGACCATCAACATGATGATGGTCTTCGGGACCCCTCCTGCTGCTGCCACCGCCATCTTTGCCTGTTACGAGGTCTTTGTTGGCCGCCTGCCCGCCACCCTGGCCTTCACCTCCCTGTCCCTCTTCAATGTGATGCGCTTTCCCTTGGTGGTTCTGCCCAAGGCTCTGAGGGCTCTGTCTGAGGCTGTTGCTAGCATCCAGCGCATCGAGGAGTTCCTGGTGCTGGACGTGGAGTACAAGAGCAGGAGCACTGCTGGTACCCCTGGTGTGAACATGGTAGGTTTTAGGGTTTAGGGTTACATGGTTTGGGGGTTTAGGGTTTAGGGGGTTTAGGGTTTAGGATGTGGAGTGCAAGAATGAGGAGCACTGCTGGTACCCCTGGTGTGAACATGGTAGGTTTTAGGGTTTAGGGCTTAGGATTTGAAGATTAGGGCTTTGACTGCATACAGCTGTTTTGGCCCCATTAGCAAGGCCATTGAGACACTCCACTATCTTCTTATTACAGAGTACATGGGTGTCGTGCCCCCCTTTTAGCACTAGGTGACTATACTTGCACTCCCTTCTCTGAATGTTTAGTGCCCCTGTCAACTCGGCATCTTCACACATCCTCGTGCCCTAAAACCTAAAATTCAATCTGACCCTAAAGCCTAAACCCCTCCTCTTGGATGTTTGTCCCTGTCCAGCGTAACTCGGTGTCTTCACACATCCTCCTACCCTAAACCCTAAACCTCTCCTCCCCGTGTGTTTGTCCCTGTGCAGCGCAACTGTGTCTTCACACACACTCGCGACCGTGGCTTCAAGCTCAACGTGCCTGAGTTCTCCGTGCGCCCTGGAGAGATCGTCGCCGTGGTCGGCCGCGTGGGTGCTGGCAAGTCCTCCCTGCTCTCTGCCATCCTGGGCAACATGGATATGCAGTCGGGTAACAGCGATTGTGGCGGCAAGATCTCCTATGTGCCTCAGAACTGGTGGTGCCAGGCGCTGTCTGTGAGGGACAACATTGTATTTGGCATGCCTTTCAATGAGGAGTGGTATGGTCAGGTCATCCATGACTGTGCCCTTACTCTGGACTTGGAGGTAAGCCACTCTAGGTTAGGGTTTAGGGTTTTGCTTACCTGGACAATGCCGCACCCTGCCTACCTGGAACATGAAAGGCGCAGGTTGAGGATTGTTTTGGCTTGCACACTGCCCCAATACATATAAATAGTCAGCCATCGATCAGCTCAGAAGATATAGGTTTGGGGTGGTGCTTGCAGCATGCTTCGTTCCCTGTACCCTGATTTGTTCGCTTTCAGCACTGCATGGCAGACCCTGCTATTCTCGTCCGCACTCTCCCCTGCTTAATTGAATATCAATTGATTTACCTCCAGGAAAAATCCCCTAACCCCCACCTACCCTGCCTCTCCCTCCCCAGATCCTCCCTCGTGGTGACCAGTCCCCAGTTGGTCTACGTGGCATCAACCTATCCGGCGGTCAGCGCCAGCGCCTCAACTTAGCACGTGCTGCTTACTTCAACGGCGACCTCGTACTCCTGGACAACGCCTTATCTGCTGTTGACCACCACACAGCCCAGCACATCTTCGACAACCTCCTCAAGAACAGCCTGAACGACAAGGCAATTGTGTTGATCACACATCAAGTGGAGTTCCTCCCCAAGTGTGACAAGGTGGCGATCATGGATGGAGGGAACATGCTGTACTTTGGTCCTTTTAATGCACATGCGCAGCAGCTGCTGTCCACGGTGCTGCCTATTGCACATCTCTTGGCTGCTACTGGTGGTGCTGAGCAGCCTAAGGACAAACCTGCTGCCAAGAAGAAGACCGCCACTACTTCCAACCTGTCCCTTACTGCGACCAACATCAAGGTAAGGGGTTGTGCTTCTGGGGTTTAGCAAAGGAGGAATCAGGGTATAGGGTTTAGGGCTAAACTTTGAGCTTTCCCTCGCTGCAACAAACGTCAAGGCAAGGGGATGTGCTTCTGGGTCTTTAGCTGGGTATCCTCTTGTATGTATTGACTATTTGGTACAATCCTGACGCTGTTGTGCCGCAAGTATAATAGCTACACTGCCAGCAGAGCTCCATGGGTACAACATGTGTGTTGGCTGATCAATATCCAAGAGTATGCCTGCCATCGTCTAAAATGATTTACCTATGGATGTGTCACTATGGTTGTTCACCCTAAAATTTAAAACCCTCAACTCTAAATCCTTTGCTCCCCCACAGGACCAGGTGAAGAAGTCTCTCGGTTCAGCCACCACCTACCCCTTGTTGCCCTAATCCCTACCCCTAGAACCTAAACATAATTCAACCCTTTGCTCCCCCACAGGACCAGGTAAAGAAGACCCCAGGTTCAGCAACCACCTACCCCTTGGTGAAATCCATCTTTGTGTATGCCATGGCTGGCGGTGTGCCTCTGATGATCCTCTCCACCATATGGTTCTTGAGTGCACAGACCTCTCGCCAGATCTCTGACTACTGGATCCGTGGGTGGACCTCAGATAGGTGTGTGTGTGGATAGGGGTAACCTTAATTAATATAATCTTCTGCAAGTAAATAAATTAATCAGTAAATAATTAAAAAATATAAATCTCTGACTGCTGGATCCGTGGGTGGACCTCAGATAGGTGAGGGATAAATAAACCGTTTTTTTGTGATTGAACCACAAATTATGTTCCCACCTGCTTTTTGGTGACAGTTTCAGCTGCAGGGGCAGTGTGGTATCTTTGCTATGGCATATCACACAATGTGATCGTAATGCGGTGACATTGAGATGGAGGCTGGCTTGTAATGTTATGATGTGACATGGAGGATGTAGCTGGGCTGTATCTGATGCATGTCCTGCTGCATTGACATTATTGGGGGGGGGGGTAGCTCAATTGGTAGAGCAGAGGACTTCGAATCCTCAGATCCGGTGTTCGAGTCCCGGTCTCCTCGCCGCCCTTAGCCGGGGCCTCTCAAGAAAAAGGTTACAGGTATCCGCGTTGCCTAGACAATGGATTCGTCTGTTCAATGGGCTAACGGTCTGATCAACTGGGCAACACCGTCGCCGCAAGGCCGTCCGATGAGTCAGTCTGACTTCCGGTCTTGGACCCGGACGTTAAAATTGGTTTGTTTTGTTTTTTTTTGCTGCCCGTTCCTGTCACAGACATACTGTTTTAATGGCCCCTGTAATCTTGCACCAAGAAACCCTTACCACAATCCCACGCTGGAGAACAATTCATGGTCTCCTTGCGTAGATATCTCTACCTCTCTCTCTGAGACTCTTCCTTTTCATTACCTTGCAGGGAAGGGTGGTACAAGTCGGGTGTGTCCCCCATTGCTGGTTTGCCTCCTGGCCATGCTTATGTTATGGTGTATGGCCTCATTGGTGGTGTGGCCTTCTGGGTGCTCATGTTCTTCCGTGGCTGGCACTTCCAGGTGAGAATCCCCTAAACCCTAGAATACTGAACCCTAGTCTTGACCTAAACCCTAAAGTTAATACTTTAAATCCTAGTGGCGTATAGTTCCAGGTGAGAACCTCATTGACAAGCTTCTCATACTAAGCACTTCACTGAGAAGTCTACGCAGCAGTTTTTTTCGGTTTTTTTGCCATGTTCAGCATTGAGTTTTCTTGTAAGTGAGGCATCAGAACCATGTGCAGTGCCTGTATGTGAACACAATTCAGCCTAAAACCATAAACCCTACACCCTAAACTCTGCATCCTGTGCCTCTCTTCTTTCTCCCTGCAGTGGTGGGCTCGCCGTGCTGGTCAAGACCTCCATAGCAACATGGTCCACCATGCTAGTAAACCCTAAACCCTACACCCTAAACTCTGCATCCTGTGCCTTTTTTCCTTCCTGCAGTGGTGGGCTCGCCGTGCTGGTCAGGACCTCCACAGCAACATGGTCCACCGTGTGCTCCATGCCCCCCTCGGCTTCTTCCTGCGCAACCCCGTGGGAGAAATCCTTGTGGCTTTCACCAAGGAGAATGACGTCATGGATGAGAACCTCATTGACACCATGCACTACCTTGGGGTTTATGGTCTGATCATCTTGTCCACTGTGATCACAGTGTCGGTGACCATCCCCATGTTTGCAGTGTTTGGAGGAGTGCTGATCATTGTGACCCTGATCATGTTGTACTTCTACCTGCCTGCTGCTGCAAAGCTCAAGGTGCTGAGGATTGAATCTGCTGGTGAGTCTGGGTGACCTAGGTTTTAGGGTTTGGGGGAGTGCTGATCCTGGTCACCCTGATCATGCTGTACTTGTATGTCCCTGCTGCTGCAAAGCTCAAGGTGCTGAGGATCGGGTCTGCTGGTAAGATGGACTTGCGGTTTAATCTCTGTGAATCTAACCAGACCAAGTGGGGTGTCATATCAGAATGGAACACGTTTGGCAGAAGTAGATTTGAAATTTGAAATAGAGTGCTGATTATGTCCCTTGAGTTCCTTCATTCCCCATCACTCCTGCCCTATCATTAATTTCATCACTAATTTTACCTTTTTTTACAGATACTTGTAAAATTATCATTATTACATTCTAAGGTTCTTATTTTGTTATTTATTTTGATCTTGTTGACTGACTATTCCATTGCTCCTCCCCTCCCCACCATGCAGGTGCTGTTGTTGGCCTTGTGGCCGAGGTCCTGGATGGTCTGCAGGTCATCAACGCCTTTGACCACAACAAGTACTTTGTCCAGCGTGCTGCTTACATGACAGACCTGCACCACAAGGCACAGTACAGCTCTGATTGCCTCAACCTGTGGCTCTCGTTCTACTGCGACCTGTATGGCGCCATCCTTATCTTTGCTGTGTGCATCTTTGCCGTGACCATGAAGGATACCCTGGGGGCCGCTGCTGCTGGTCTTGCATTCTCCAACACAATTCAGGTAGGTACTAGGGTTTAGGGTTTATGGGGGTAGGGTTTAGGGGTTTTGCCGTGACCATGAAGGATACCCTGGGGGCTGCTGCTGCTGGTCTCGCTTTCTCCAACACCATTCAGGTAGGTTTTAGGTTCAAGGGTTAAGGACTAGGGTTTTAGGGGGTTTGCTGTGACCTTAAAGGATACCCTGGGGGCTCCAGCTGTTCTTGCATTCTCAACACAATTCAGGTAGGCTTTAGGGTTTAGCGTCAGCATTTGCAGCTAGCGTGGGCCTTGGATGTGATCTTGAGAGGTTGCTCTGGATACAATATCCTAAGGACAGTGAGCCATTTCAGATCACAGGACAAGAGACTTTGATCACCCACCCACCCCCACCCTAACATGTTTGGAGAGTGGGTGCAATGTGCTTGCTTGTTTGCCGCACCCTGCTTTTCTGTATTACAGCACTGCACGAGACACCCATGTCTTGTCCGCACTCTCCCCTGCTTTGATCGCCTATACCCAACCTAAACCTTGATCCCTAAACACTGCTACTGCTTCTCCTGCTCCGCAGATGCTAGTGTTCTACAGTTGGTCTGTGCGTGGTGTTGCTGACACCATCAGTCAGTTTGCTTCAGTTGAGAAGATTGGCTGGTTGGCCCGTGAGACCCCTCAGGAGGGAGATGAGTGGGTGACATCTTGCGGTTCAAACAAGAGTGACCCAGGCGCAATCATCCCTAAGGGTGCCATCACTGCCAACAGTGGCAAGCCACCACAGGGTAAGTGATGAGCTGGTGTCTAAAACCCTAAACCCTAATCCAAGTCTCTACATCCTTGTGGCAAGGCACCCTTGGTTTTGTATTCCATTACCTACACCCCAATTTGAATTAGAGTATATCAGTTATGCAACACGAGACCATTTTTTGGCTGTACGTGTTTCTGGCTCATGCATATGCTGCTGCTGTGGCAGCTGTCCTGAGGAACCCTGGCCCCTAGCCCCTAGCTTGCACCCGTGCATTCGTGTTGGTACTAATCTCCCACTGCTCATATATGAGATAGATCACTACACAGCTTTCGGGCCGTGCAGCACCACTGATCCCAACTAATCCCCACTGCTCATACATGAGATAGATCACTGCACAGCTTTCGGGCCGTGCAGCACCACTGATCCCAACTAATCTCCCACTGCTAACCCCTTCCCTTCCTCACTGCCCTCCTGATCTTACAGGCTGGCCCAAGACTGGAATCATCACCTTTGACAATGTATGGATGAAGTACGGTCCTGCGTGTCCCTATGCGCTGAAGGGAGTGTCTTTCAGCGTGAATCACTCTGACAAGGTTGGCGTGGTGGGTCGTACCGGCTCTGGCAAGTCCACCCTGCTGCTGGCGCTGTACCGTATGTTTGAGCTGGACAAGGGGACTATCATTGTGGATGGTGTGAATGTGGCTACACTGAAGCTCAGGGAGGTAAGCAATGATATGGGTGCTTTGTGGTTTAGGGTCTAGGAATTGAACGCTAAATCCCCGACCAGGCTTGACTCAGCTTGGTAACGGCACTTTCCAGTACTATGTAGACTTGATGGCATGATGTATGCATACCCCAGGTTTGCACGCGGCCTTCCAGAAGCACAGCAGCATAGCAGCCTTCGGCAGCAGGTCCTGACTGATCCGATCGGTTCCTGGACTCCTTGTTCACAGCCCAGTCTATCTTTGGCTTACTAACAAAAAATTTTCCACTTCTGTTATCTCACAGTTCCGCTCCAAGCTGTCAGTCATCCCCCAGGAGCCCGTGGTCTTCTCCGGCTCTGTGCGCACCAACCTAGACCCCTTCAGCGAGTTCCAGGACGTCACCCTCTGGGAGATCATCAAGAAGGTCGGTCTCGAGCAGCAGGTGCACGCCACTGGTGGTCTGGATGGTAAGGTGGATGGTACTGGTGGCCAAGCTTGGTCCCTGGGCCAGCAGCAGCTGGTGTGCTTGGCTCGCGCTGCCCTCCGCAATGTGCCTATCCTGTGCTTGGATGAGGCCACTGCCTCTCTCGACCCCCACACAGAGCAGGAGGTCCAGGCGATCATCAGGAAGCTGTTCACTGAGCGCACCACGCTCACTATCGCTCACAGGTTGGATACTGTGATCGAGTCTGATCATGTGTTGGTGATGGAGGCAGGGGTGCTGAAGGAGATGGCGCCTCCTAAAGCTCTGCTGGATGACCCTAACAGCATGTTCTCTAAGCTGGTGGATAAGAGTGGCGCTCAGGCAGCTGCTGCACTGAGGCAGATGGCTGCAGACTACTATGCTTCAAGGTCTGGGGTAGAGAGGAATGCCACCTTCAGCTACTAAGAGCTGGTAAACGTGGCGTACTGGGTTGAGGGTTTAGGCCCTAAACCCTAGAGGTGTACTGTGCTGCAACAGGGGTCAGCCACTTTCACTAGCTACTAAGAGCTGGTGCTGTGCTTCGGCGTACTGTGCTTTGTGTTCTGGTCAGCAGAGTTCCTACCGCTTTTAGTTTACTAAGAGCTGGTAAGCGTGGCCTACTGACTGCTGCTGCTTTAGGCAGATGGCAGTAGACTACTTATGCTTGTGGTCTGTTCAGCAGAGGTCAACCACCTTAAGCTATCAAGAGCTGAGTGGTAGATAGTACGTGTGTAGATAGTGAGGCTACGTCACCGGTTGTGAAGCCGAATAATGTATACCTCATGCTACAACGATTCAACAGGTGATAATGCTACAGCCCTGGTGCCTTGGCACATGCTTTGTCTGCTACAGCCATGTGGCAATGACTGCCTTGGCATAATGGTGCCCTGAAATCATGGCATTATGGTCCAGTTGCTATTGATAATCAAGGGGGGGGGGTATCTGGTGTGCTGCATTCAGATGGGTGTGCAGCTCTGATGTGCCTTGCCGAAGTGTTATGTGTTCTGGTCCATTCCGTTGCAAGGCGGAGTGTGTCTGCGGCCGTGGGGAATGGGTAATGCAGTGAAAGTTCCAAGTTCAATGCAGTGAAAGTTGGTAGTGCAATGCAGTTAAAGTTGGCAGTTCAAACTAGCAGTGTGTGTGTGTGTGTTTGCCTGCGAAGGACCTGAGGTGCATTCGACACATTGATTAAGTGTCATTCCTCAGTGAAAATTGCAGTTCAATTACAGCTAGAGGGTTATAAATGCCCATCCGCCATCTTCCTCATGTTCCTACAGAGCTACTGGCCTGCAATGAAGGTAAACAGCGAAATAATGTGTGGATCAAGGAGGGGAGATTGTTGGTGTTTCTTTCATACTGCTATTGGCAGTACTGCTGCCTTCCAGGGCGCAGTTGATAGGGCACATGACATTGCAATCTTGATTTTTGGGGAGACACAAATGGCTTTCGCCACTGACTCACTTGAGTTAGGTGATTGAGAGGTCTGACAGGGAGTACAATGTGATGTATATGCTTCTTACACCAGCAACTGTGGCAGTGCATCCTGGTATCCTTTATCAGAGTGTTGGTCGTACACAACCGTCCTGGTACCTTTTCTTGGACTGTTTGTCGTACAGAACCGTCCTGTTATCTTCCATTTTGAGTGTTCAAAGTTGTACACAATCGTCCTGGTATCTTCTTTTGGAGTGTTAGTTGTACACAACCGTCCTGGTATCTTTTTTTGGAGTGTTCAAAGTTGTACACAATCGTCCTGGTATCTTTTGTTGGAGTGTTAGTTGTACACAACCGTCCTGGTATACTTTTTGTGAACGTGAGTTGTACACAACTGTCCTGGCATCTTTGTATGAGTGCTAGTCGTACACAACTACATGGCTCTTTTTGTACACAATGGCAGTTCAGTGTACAGGCGGAGCTTGTGGCACTAGCGGACCTGTCCCTGCCAGTGCAATGATTTTTGGGGAATGATTATCCATTCATCTTGGGGTTGCTTTTTGAGTTTGCTGATTGAGTGAGGTGTGCCAAAGAGTACATCGCAACATTTGTGCTTGTTGCACATGAACGACTGTGGCAATGCATCCTGGTATCTTATTGAGTGTTGGTTGTCCAGAACAATAGTCTTTACCTCGCAGCCAATGGCCGTTCAATTACGAACATGCAGACCTGTCCCTGGCAGTGAAATTGATTGTTGGGAGGACATCCTAATCCATTTATCCTGGGTTACTATGTAAATAGGTGATTGAGGTCTGATCTGGAATGCAGTGGGACACACAATGGCAATTGCAGTCCTGTCCCTGTCCATCTCAATCCTGAGTGCTGAACCTACTGACGATAGAGTTGTTGATGGCAATGAGCACCATATGTATTGGCTCATGTGCCAGGGCATGTTATATGTGTGGTGTTGATAGGAGAAACTCCCAACAGCCAGACATTGTCTGATCTGCTGTTCTGCCCGGGTAGCACTGCTACTACTGCGTGTGCGTTGCGCATGTGACATTAGAGTTGTCCCTGAGGGACCTGTGGCACAGGGTGTGCAATTTAGAGTGTAAATTTGCAGTTTACCTCGTACTCGCCTTCCCACTGGCACGCAGCCGATTATATGAGTATTGCCGCATCAATCTGCGAGAGAGAGACCGCTCGCAGAATATTATTATATCTTCTCAAATAATTGCAGGAGGATTACAAAATGGTACCAAATGTTTGAAACGCTTTAGAGTCTTGTAGTCACAGCTTTCACAGTTAAGTTCACACTGCCGTACCATAGGACTGACTAGTAAACGACTTCTAGCCACCTCGCCTCAATAAAACTTCATTTTACACTGCCGTGTATTCGGCAGCTATGCCCAGTTACGCTTGAGCTCATTGTATCTTGTTAGACAGGGGAAAGACAGGCTAGCCTGACCTGAGCAACAAAGAGACTTTGCAACTATGGTAGCTAAGACAGATAGCTATATGAAGGAGCATTGAAACCAAGCTCTAATCCCCTCAGCAAAGCTGTGAGATAGCTCTGCAGCTCACATGTGTGACTGCAGATACACTGGTCTCAAATCCGAGTTTTGCACTATTACTTGACCACACACACCCGTTGCACACCCGTTGGTCATGCTTGGGTGCTGCACGGCCCAGAGGGCAGTGCAGTGGTCTCTCTTAACACCCGTTGCTGAGACTTTGTAAGTGCAACTACATCTGCATCAGGACCTAAGGCTAGTGATTCAGATAAGTACTCTTAAATTTTTGTTTGTTTGTTTACTCTCAAGGCGGCCATCCTTGAGTGTTAGTTCTCAGCTCTTGCATTTCTCGTACCTAGCGTGCTGCATCATGTGCTCGTATGTCCTGTCCATTCTGCTCTACTCAGGGTTTCTTCATGTTACTTAGACATGCCACTAGCTTAGTGCCTCTGTGTTAGTCTGTATATTGTAAGGTCTAGGGTCTGAGCTGTGCTACATGGAGTGTCTGGCACGTTTTTGGCAGTACGGAACCATATGACTGACTGACTATTAACCGAATTTTAGACACCTGGCCTCAATAGTCCTTCTCTTTTACATCTGCCATCATGTAAGCGTGTCCCTTGTGGCTAGGTTTTCGTCTACAAGCAAGGGAATCATACAAATTGGCAAACTTTATGTGCCCTGCACTACAGGTACTGGCATCATGCAGGCGGGGTTGCTGACTGGAGGAAAAGTTCAGCAGTCCCGCGAAGCCGGAGAATGCAGTCGGAGGGAGCCGCTACGATCCACAGCCCCTTGACCATATTTGACCTTCGTCCATTGTTCAACACCATTGTCGCAACTGACACACATTGGTTGATGGCATACAACTATGGAGACAGATTACAGATCACTAAAGACTGGCCCCACAAGGGGCACCCTTAACAGAGCTCGCTGCTGACAGTTCCAATTACAAATCCTTCTGGGAGTACGTAAGTACAGAATGCCACAATGCACCTATGATACAACATACATGCATGATGAACATGTACTACAGCAGATAATGCCAGGATATGCACATATGGCCATACCCCTTCTGAGGATGTCAACACATGCATTGGCACAGCACAAATGATGAACAGTGCCCACCCTGGTCCAGGGTCAGAGACTTGCTTGATGTATCAACACGGAATGGTGAATGAAGACAAGAGAAATGCTAAAGGTGAATTGAAGACTGTGCTTCCTCGACCACACTGCAGAATGTTGAGGGGCCTCCGACACCTCTGCCCCACCAATGTACACCCTTATAACATAACATAACAAACATTTAAAGTGTGGCAACAGTGACTGCAAAGAGCAGCTAGGTCGAAACGAACACACACACCATTATACCTTAGCACCGTGGTGCCGTCTCCTTGCCTCCCAAAAGATTTTTACAGCTTAGCCCCCCTAGAGGCAAGCTACCACAAGAGTCTTCGTCCCCGTAAGGCCACTTCTCTTTCTTGATGGAGAGATGGCATGAAACAGAACTACGAAAACATCAGATTGCATAGCTGCGACGACCTTCAATTGTAGGCACAACGTACGCACTTGTGCTGTACAATAAGGCTGTGTCATATCCTCCTCCCCTGCTGAACCTGCTGCACCCGAGATAGTCCTCAATGTTCTTCTGCATCTGCATGTCAAAGGCAGGGGGGATTTAGCACATCTGCAATGCGCTCAGATCATCTTCGCCACCTTTCTTTGCTCTACTTGCAAAACTTGCACTGCTTACCATTGCAGCTAGAATTTAAGGTTTAGGGTTATGACCAACCCTAAACCCAAGCACAGATGGGAACAGCAGATTTTGAAGTACATGCAGCCGTCATCCCAGTGTTAAAAGCAGGAGCAGTGCCAATTGCAGCAGCTCTAGTCAGAGAAGCCACGCACAACCCAACAGCAGTCAGAATGAGTGGCATATGATTAAGGAAGCAGGCTTACTACAGTGAGGTCACCGTTTCCTGAACACGACCAATATGTCGTGGCTTGTAATCAGCATACAAGACAGCAGCACATAGCCTTGCATTGTCAGCTAGCAACAACATGTCAAGCGGTCTTCTGAGAATAGTGATGCTGCTAACAAAGCACTGACAGGAGATCATTCCCAGACATTCTTAGAAAGGCACAGCAAGCCATCTATGTAAAGATGCAGTGGACTGGCTGCATAACAATTTGCTGCTCCTGCTCCTGATTACCATGCAGGAATATGGCCTGCTAGTGCCCCTGCTCCTCACCTGTGTATCATCTCTTCACTATAACTGTGCTGCACAGTCTAAGCAGAGCGGGTGCTCCACCCCTGTGACTCACTGTGCTGGCTAGCTCTAGAAGCTTGGCAAAGGACTGCAGCTTGGCATCTAGACCCCCAGCACTACATGCACCAGGAGCTGCAGATGCTGTTGTGGCTGCATTGCTGATACTGCTACTGCCTGCTGCTGCCAGTTGTTTGTTAGTGCTGCCTGTTGCTGCTGCTCCTTCTATATGGTATTTTACTGCTGCTGCTTGTTACTGTTGCTGCTGCTCTCCTTCGTATTGCTGCTGCTGTTGTGCCCAGGTAGAGCACTGCTACTACCTGCTGCTGCTGGTTGCTGTTGTTGTTGCTGCTTGTTGCTCATTGCTGCTGCTGCTCTCCTCCGTATTGCTGCTGATGGCCCCAGCTAAAGCACTGCTACTGCCTGCTGCTGCTGCTGCTTGCTGTTGTTGCTGCTGCTGTTGTTGTGCAAATGTTGCTGCTGCTGTATGGGTGGAAGAGCGGCTTTGAAGGTGCATAAGACCAGGGTTTGCTAGGATGACCTGGACATTGCCAAGGGTTTTAATCTGCTGATGGTGGAGGTTGAGCCAAAATCGTTGGCACACCCTGAAATAAAGCTGTGCGATTGGAAACTGTACTGACCTGTTAAACAGCTCCATATGCACAGTCAAGGCACAACTTTGAGTAGTAAATACAAGTGCAGCAGCAGCAGCAGAAACCCCACAGCTCCTTATGCTAACCTTATGCAGAGTCACCGCAACCCTGAGAAGTAGATAAGTGCCGCAGCAGCAGCACCCCCCACAGTCTCAGTCCCCATCCCCCAGTCACCTACTACAGCAGATGTCAGCGGTTGGTGCAGTGCATTCTCCCTGTTGGGCTACGAAGAAGCGAAACTAACACAACAGGCCGGCTCAATCAACGTAAATATTAAACTACCCCTATTACGCTCCTTTTAAACCTTGAAATAGGAGGGCGTCTAGCAGCTATCCTTGCATTGTTTTTGCACCCTCGCTTGCTTGCTTATGCTCCCCCGCCCACTCCCTCTCTCCAAAACATCAAGCCCCTACCCCCTTTTGTAAACCCTTACTCTTATGGTGACTAGTTCAACAGGAAAGGAGGTTTAGAAGGGTCGTCAGCATAAGTTCCTGGGGAGGCCGCCTTGAACGTCCTGCCCTAGAAGCCACTGACCGCCAGTCCCCTGCAAATGCTGCAACTGCATTATTGCCACTATGTACAAGCAAGTGGCTAGTGACAAGGGGGGTGGGTGGAGAAGTATCCAGAAGAGGGGCATGGCAAGGATCAAACTATGTGCTGCTACTATACCATGTGAGCCTCCTCCTCCATCCTCCTCCACTAGTGACAGTAATTCCTGGTCTCACTGGCAAAATCTAACCATGGCTGATTGTTCAGGGGTTGTCAATTATACTAATTGGTGACTAGTGTCATCATCCCGGAGCGAAGCCTTGTTTGATTTGCATCAACTGCGTACCATCGCGCCACCAAGAGCCCTTTAAATACATCCACATTCCTGAGGTAAAACTCCTACGCATGACCTCGCAATTTTGGGTGAGGGTTCCATTACAGACTCGGTCATGATCTGAATGAAGCTGTCACCCATGCATGTGGAGGTCTATACTGTATGTTTGTTTATCAGTGCCTATCGCAAGATAAAAGAGATGGTAATCACCAGCAATGGAGTCCACTACCTGCTTTGGGCTTATGCCGGTTGTCAGCACTAGCTAATAAGTTACAGCACTCACATATGGGGCATGCCTTTTGGTTTAAGGTTACTTGAGCACACAAATCTAAACCCTAAACTACTGTGGACCTGTCACCAAGGATGGACTTCACCCTTAAAGCTGTGCACAGTTTCAGCTCAGGTTTTAATTCCATATCTACTGCTGCTGGTGTAAAGTGGCATAGGCCTTCTTGGGCGAAAAGGGAACCCGGGATGCAACGGGCGCAGCGGAATTGCCCCATATATCATTACACTCTGCCCCCCTACAAGGGCCGGCGTCCTCGACGGCCACTGCTCCCGCCCCGCGCAGAGCACAAGTACGTACACGCTCCCCTGTTTTAGGCAGATTTCCCAAATCGCATGTCACTGGTGGGGATCGATCCCACGACCTCACGGCCACCTCAGCCTGCACGGCGTAATGATATATGGGGCAATTCCGCTGCGCCCGTTGCATCCCGGGTTCCCTTTTCGCCCAAGAAGGCCTATGCCACTTTACAGTTGGTTTCGGAGCTTAACGATCCTTCCTGTAGGTTTTGGACCGCTGTGTTTTGCGTTTAAGGATAGCGCTACTAGAAGCATCCATCCATCTGTGCAAGTTGAACTTTGAGCCGACGTCAGTTCTCTTCAACGTCAGTCTTCTACATGGAAGCACAAGTTCAACAGCTTAATACTCAGCTTGCGGCTTTGGCTGAAGCGCATCAGCAAGCTATCCAGCAACTTCAGGCCGCACAACAGCAGATAGCCGCTCTGCAGCAGGCTCAAGCTAATGCTCAACCCAATGCTCCAAAGATCAAGCCACCTAAGCCTCCAGTCTTCACGGGCAGCGCACAACCTTCTGCGGTCAACTGGTGCTATCTTATGGAGACCTACCTACAGTCATGCGACGTCAACCTCAACGCACCAATAGCCATCCTTCATGCGGCCGGTTTCCTGCGAGATTCAGCACTTACCTGGTACCGCAACCATCTTGCAGCCGTTCAGCGTGGAGTGGACCGGCCCTGGAATACTTGGGAGGACTTCAAAGCTGCTCTCATCACGCACTTCACACCAATCTCCCCAGAGCGCACAGCACGTGAGAAGCTTGATCATCTACAACAAGGTGGCAAGTCAGCTCGTACCTATGCTGAGCAGTTCAACCTCTGCATGCTGGAGCTACCCGACATGCACGAGAAGGACCGTGTTCATCGCTTTCTAGAAGGCCTGCGACCGGAAGTTCGTATCCATGTGGAGCTGAAAAACCCAACCACCCTTTCAGATGCCGTTGAGTGGGCTATCCAAGCAGACTCGCTTGTCTGGCAGATCAAGAGGCGACGCTCTTCACCTACTCCTGGAGCTCTCCATCGCCCTTATCAACAGCAACGACAAGAGCCTCACACTGGACCTACTCCAATGGAACTTGGTGCTGCTGACAACAAGAGGACTAACAACAACAACTGCAATCAAAGAAGGCAGAACTTCAACAATGTGAGGAGGCAACCATCCAAGAAAGATGTAGAGTGCTTCTACTGTCATCGCTTGGGTCATTACCAGCGCTTCTGTTCCAAGCGTGCTACCGATCTGAAAATGATGAGTGATGCTGCCTCTCCTCAGCAGTCAAATTGAGGAAGGCGCGTGGTGCAGTGAGTCCTACGCGCGCCGATGTGGCTGGACCCCGTCCTGCTATGGACTCACGGAGAGGTTGCTCAGCCGGGGTTAAGGAGCAACCTGCTGGGAATTCCAAGTCAACGGTTACCGGGCGCCAAGATGCTGCAGCATACCAACACAAGAAACCCCGCCGGAGATCACCAAGGTTGAGGGACCGTACTGACTGGAGATTCCACCCTAAGGAGCATGCCGAGTATGCAGCGATTTATGGGCCATTTACGGTGGACGCCTGTGCAGATCCAGCTGGAGAAAATGCAGTGGCCAAGAAGTTCTACCACAGTCAGAATTCCTTCCTTAAGGCCCATGTCGAGGGGGAGAATGCATGGCTGAATGTGCCTTTTCGCCGTGCCGGGAAGTTCCTTAGGCATTATCTGGAGTGCAAGGAGAGAGCCCCTGCTCAGACCAGTGCTGTCATCGTCCTGCCAAAATGGGAGAACAAGCCGTGGTGGCAGATGACACAAGGACTACGCCTTTTGAAGACCTATCCAGCAGGGACCAAGCTCTTCACTGTGCCATCCAAGACACCTGGTGGACCTTGTATCGACATGGGACCTACCAAGTGGCCTGTATGTGTATTTTGGGACCCTCCTACTCTTCAAGGTTTTGTGAAGCCGTTACCGTACAATGCTACAAAAGAAGAAGCAACATCAGAGGAGCCGTCAAAGGAAGAGGAGACACCTGAGCTATGTGGCCTTCGTCCTACCAGTGAGAAGCTTATTCGGCTTAAGGGCAAAGTGAGAGGTCACAGCGTCACTATTCTCGTCGACTCAGGTGCAGGCAGGAACTACATTGACCCTGATGTAGTTGCACTACTAAATCTGCCAACAGTCACCCTGCCTGGCAACATTGTGCAATTGGCTGGTCCAGTCACCCAAGATGCTTCCAAGCTCATCCCAGACCTCAAGTTCAGGATTGGCCAATACAAGGACCATATGCCCTTCACCGTCACCAAGCTGGCGCAAGACCAACTCATCCTTGGCAAACCGTGGCTTACATACGTTAACCCTCCTATTGATTGGGTCACCAACACCATCACCGTCACCAAGGGTAATGTCACCTACACTCTCACCCCGCCTGCTGATGATGAGTCACCTACAGTCAATATGCTCAGTGCCATGCAGATGAAGCGTATCATCCGCAAAGGGCAGATGGCATACCTTGCAGTCATCAGAGAGGTACCCGAAGGCGACAACCGACTGGAGATTTCGGCGCCATCAAACGAGGAGTGGCAGTCAGCTATCCAAGGCATCCTTGACAAGCACAAGACCATCTTTGAGAAGCTGCCTAAAGGCCTGCCACCCAAGAGATCAGTGGACCATCATATTGAGCTGGAGCCTGGTTCCAAGCCACCTTACCTTCCCATCTACCATATGAGTCCCCTGGAATTGGAGGAGCTGAAGCGCCAACTTACAGATCTTCTTGAAATGGGCTTCATCCGACCATCCCAGAGCCCTTATGGAGCACCAGTGCTGTTTGTGCCCAAGAAGAATGGCAAGCTACGCTTCTGTGTGGACTTCAGGGCGCTCAACAAGCTAACCATCAAGAACAGATACCCTCTACCCCGCATCGACGAGCTTTTGGACCGTCTCCAAGGCGCCAAGTACTTCAGCAAGTTGGACTTACAGTCGGGCTACCACCAGATCAGGATTGCTGAAGATGATGGGAGCATCCAACGTACCGCTTTCCGTACAAGATATGGACACTACGAGTGGTTAGTACTACCTTTCGGCCTTACTAATGCTCCTGCAACTTTCCAGCAGCTGATGAATGACATCCTGAGGCCCTACCTGGACCAATTTGTGATTGTCTACCTGGATGACATCTGCATCTACTCCAAGACCAAGGAGGAGCATCTGGAGCATCTGGACAAAGTGCTCACCATCCTGGAGCAGCACAGACTTTTTGTCGGACTGGACAAATGCTCATTTGGAGTACAGGAGATGGAGTTCTTGGGGCATGTAGTGGGCACAGATGGAGTCAAGGTTGACCCCAAGAAGGTTCAAGCTGTGAAGGATTGGCCTACGCCAAAGGACGTCAAGGAGGTGCGCAGTTTCCTTGGCCTGACTGGCTACTTCCGTCGCTTTATCAGGCATTATGCTCACAAGGCTCTACCGCTCACCAATCTCACCAAGAAGGAGACCCGCTGGCATTGGGGCACTGCTGAACAAGAGGCTTTCGATCAGCTGAAGGAGGCACTTACCTCAGCACCTGTGTTGGTTTTGCCAGACCCAACACTGCCGTATGAAGTCTTCACCGATGCCTCAGCATTCGCACTGGGAGCCACTCTGCTTCAGAATCAAGGTAGTGGGCTACAGCCAGTAGCTTACCTCTCACGCAAGCTTACTGACACGGAGCGCAATTACCCCACTGGCGACCGGGAGATGCTAGGTATCTTCTGGGCTCTAACGGAGTGGCGCTGCTACCTGGAGGGAACGACTCTGAAGGTGAACTCTGACCATCTCAACCACACCTGGTTCCAATCCAAGAAGAACCTCACGCGGCGGCAGACCCAGTGGAGTCAATGGCTGGAGTCTTACTACAGTGGAGTAGACATCAACTACAAAGAGGGCAAGGACAACGTTGCAGACCCATTGTCCCGACGTCCAGACCTTTGCACCATCACTACAGCATCTACAGATGATCTAATCAACCGGATCAGTGATGGGTATGAGCAAGATGAATACTTCAACAACCCATTTCCGTGGCTTACAAACATCAACGGCATCTGGTACTTTGGCGACCGGATTGCAGTACCCAAAGATGTGAAGCTACGCAAGAGCATCATTCATGAATGCCATGACTCGCCTAGCAGTGGACATATGGGCATCACCAAGACCTTGCAGCGTGTGGCACAGAAATTCTGGTGGCCACATATGTCTAGGACTATCTACGCCTATGTCAGGACATGTCCGTCTTGCCAACGCAACAAGCCATCTACTCTACCTCCTGGAGGACTGCTACAGCCGTTACCTACACCGGAGACCAAGTGGGAGCAGATCACAATGGATCTCATTACTGATCTACCAGCTACCAAGCACGGCCATGATGCCATTGTCACCTTTGTGGACCGGCTGAGCAAGCAGGTGCACTTTGCAGCAACTACGAAGAAGGTGAATGCACCAGAGCTAGCCAAGATCTTCCGCCATACTATCTACAAGTACCATGGAATGCCCAAGGCCATCATCTCAGACCGAGACGAACGCTTCCTAAGCCACTTCTGGCAGGCGCTCTTTGCAGTCGTCGGCACAGAGCTAATATACTCTACGGCCTATCATCCACAGACTGACGGCCAGAGCGAGCGTGCTAACCGGACTTTGGAGGAGTACCTACGGCACTTCGTCAGCCCACGACAAGATGACTGGGACGACCATTTGGACCTGGCTGAATTCGCCATCAACAATTCCATTAACCCCAGCACCGGCTACACTCCATTCTTCATGACCTACGGCCACAATCCCAGAACGGCATTGGATCTGGCGACTGATGAGGCGATGACTCCCCAAGCACAAGACTTCATCCAGGAGATGGCAGACACCTTGCGGCATGCTAAGGCCAAGCTACATGAAGCACATGTCAGGCAAGCTCAACAAGCCAACAAACACCGGAGGGAGCTGACATTCCAGATTGGCGATCAAGTTCGTCTATCTACTACCAACCTGCAACTACCATCCACCATGAGCAAAAAGCTTGCAGCTAAATACCTTGGACCATTCACCGTGGAGAAAGTCATTAGTCCTGTTGCCTACAAGCTGAAGCTTCCCAAGTCCCTCAAGGTTCACCCTGTCTTCCATGTCAGCCTCCTGCAACCCTGGCACAAGGACCCTGAGTTCCCAACGCATGTGGATGCTACAGTCTATCACCCACCACCAGTTGTGCCAGATGATGAGCAGTACCTGGTTGAGGCTCTGCTGGATAAGAGAATCAGCCGTGGCAGAACCGAGTACCTTGTCCGCTGGAAAGGCTATGGTCCAGAGGATGACATGTGGCGGCCGGCTAGTGATATTGAGCAGAGTTTGTTTGATGCCTATGAGGCTAGTCATCATGGCGCATTGCCTGCCCAGCAAAAGAGCTCACGCAAAGCGCATCGACGCCGCAGTTAAGTTTGGCTTGATTTAGAGCATCGGGGGCGATGCTCCCAGAAAGAGGGGGGGCAGGATGTAATGATGACAGATGGACTAGGGTTTTAGTATTAGGGTTTAACGTTTCAATTATGTGTTTTAGGGTTTAAGGATGTGTCTGGACATGTCAAGATGTGTCTGGAAGTGTGTGGAAAGTAGTGGTCTATTCTGGAAGTTTCTGGAAAGAAACATGTGGAACGTTCTAGAGTGATGTATTGGTTACGTATGGCTTGGTAATGGATGGAACTGTGGAGAAGGTTCCACTCTAGATGGTTCTAGAAGATATGGGCTGTGTTACCAGCCATATATAAAGGAGAGAGTTGAGACATTGAAGGAACTCAACTAACTCAACTAACTCAGTCAATTCAGTCAAGCTGTCTTGAGTATTTGTTGTATACCTTTGGCTGTGTACCTATCTACTGTGTTCCTTCCACAGTATATCTCTGTGTATATCCAGACACTACTTGTAAGTTTCCTGTCCCAATAAAGCCTCTCGCCTGACCATTCCGGTACTTCGGCAGTACATCGGTAAAGGCCTACGTCTACCGTCGTTCGCCATCCGGTCTAGCTAGGGGAGAGCTTTGCAGCTGATTCCTAATGGAGTACTGGTGCTGCGGCTGCTATTTGGTTGTTGCTGCTGCTGCTGCTGTTGTTGTTCTGCTGCTGCTGTTGTTGTACCTGCTGCTGCTGCTTTAGTGCCTGCTGCTGCTGTTGCTGTTGCTCCTGCCGGCTGTTGCTGTTGCTGCTGCTGCTGCTGCTGCTGCTCGGTTGTTCTTGCTGCTGCTGCTGCTTGTTCCTGCTGCTACTGTTTTTCTTCCTGCTGCTGTTGCTGTTGTTACTGCTTCTGCTCAATTGTTCTGCTGCTTCTTGGTTGTTCCAGCTTTTGCTGCTGCTGCTGCTAATTGCTACTGCTGCTGCTCTTTGTTGTTGCTACTTCTGTTGCTAGTGCTAGTTAGTTCCTGGTGCTTGTGGGGCAGGAGAGCTGCTTGGAGGTGCATACTGGGTTTCTGAGAATGACCGGGGTTATTGCTCATCAAAGGCTGACACTGCTGCTGGTGGCCGATGCCTAGCTCAGTCTTGTGTGCAGGCACACCTTCAAACTTTGGCTGTTTTGATTCATAGGCTCGACCACTGATGCTGCATGTTGTAGCTATAGTCCTGGCTGTGTGGTATTGTCTCCTAGGGTGAGGTGGCAGCAGCAGCAGCAGCAGTACTTCAGTCAAGGGGCCAGGGTGAGGGTGAGGGGGAGTGGGTAAGTGCGCCCGGGGAGGGGCGGAATCTAGGTCTCCCCCCTACAAAACCCTCTCTAAATTCAGCCTGACACCAACCCAGAGTTTGTTGCTTGCTTAGGCAGTGGGTCTGATCCGTAGAACCATCGCACGAATGCTTTGCACAGATCGCGAGCAGGCCGACAAACCCGTTTGCCGATCTCAACTTAAACACTGCGTACCCGTGCAATGCCTATTGTAGATAGGTGTCAATTCCGTGTAAAAAGCATCCCATCCCATCCCATCCCACCCACTTATCTTAGGCATCCCACCTACCTAAGTAGTTATTTTAGGCGTCTCAGCCACCCACGGCAAGTGGTGGCAACAGGAGCGGCGGCGGCAGCAATGGCGCCACAACTAGCCATGGCATAGGGGCTGGTCCTAAGCACCAACCGGGGAGGTGGGGAGTGGCTGGTAGGGAAGCAAACCAGCTCTGAGGAGGACCACCCGCAACAAGAAGGGTTGGCGCCCCTTGCAAAATATGTTAGTGGACCTTGGCAAGCAGATCTCAGATTATATGCTCAACCGGAAACCGGTGCATTTTTCATGGTACTGCTGGTGTTTTTGGGTGGCTGCCGTGTGAGCAGGCGGCTGTCTCACCCTTCCAGACAGCCGCAGGATGTTGTCAAGACAATGTTTTGGCCATAACTTTGCCGTTTCTTGACGGATTTGAGTCATGTTAACATGGATTCCTAGGTTTTGGCGCTACATTGTTACATCTACGCTCGCTCCACCATGAGCGGCGTACAGTTAAGGAAGTAGGCTTACTACAGTGAGGGCACCCGCCTCCTGAACACGACCAATATGTCCTGGCTCTTCATATCACCACCTCCATCCCATCCACCTCACTTTTCAATTCCTACACCATGTCCTCCCAGAAGGGGTGGCCTCGCCTGCCCTACCCTTCTCCACGCTTCTGTGCCCTCCTAGCTCCCCCGCCCTGATCCCTCTCATCCCCCCCAGCCCCCCACCCTAGGCTCACCCCCCCACCCAGATTGAGATGCCCCTCCACCGGGGCCCTGTTTTCAGACGTATTGACCTGTTTCTTCCTGATACTTTCCTGTGGTGCTTTCCAAATTTCATGGAGACTTTGAATGGCGTGCCTTTGCAATTTGTGTATGCAGCTTCGTAACAGGTTCCCTTTCACTCCGAGGGACTCCAATTGCCTCACCGTAGCTTCTGCATACACCGCTCCTGCAACTCCCAGGATGATGGGCTTCCTTTCTATAACGGCTGAGGGGTGCCGTTGTCGCAGTATCTTATATAAACTCTCATGCTGTTGATATGGATCTTGGTATGTCCTGCTGTGATCAGTGTCCCTTGTGTACTTGACTTCAATAAGCGTAATTTGAGCCTGAGATGTCATCCATTGACCCTCTGGGGTCCTCTTAACCGACTTGCGTCGATATAGGACAATGTCGGGCCGAGAGCCGGCTGCTTTCAACTGTGTTTTGGACAGCAGATCGGACGGGATGTTACCGACTGTCTTGTGCAGGTGCGCTGCACCTGAACGCGCCCATTTGGCAGCGTTGCTACCGTCATTGTAAACAATGCTATCAGCCCCGCGGTCGCCACTCGCGATAGCCTTGGTGATGATGCGCACAGCTGCAGCTACACTTGCTGAGGGTATGTAATGATGAGAGCTGAGCAAGTGCCTGTCATCAGGTTATTCCAACCAATTGGTATTCTGAAGTCGAATGCTCATTTGAGAAAAGCGTGCCATTGTGCAAACCTGGGAAGTGTGTCGTGCTGTGCATAGGCTATTCTGTACAGTGCCCCGCGCGTCCCACGGTCCATTACTCCGAAAGCTGTATCCGTGACAGTGGCTTCAAAGCCCAGTGCCAGCTGCGCATACAATGTACCAGAATTTGTTGGCAGTTCTAACAGAACGCGACACAGCATTGCAAGGATGTAGCCAGGTGCTGCTTGCTGGTGTTTTACATGCCCACGGACAGACGCCTTGCTCGAGCTCGTTTCCGCGACAGCTGGCTGAGTTATATGAGACACATTTGGAAACCTGAGCTACATCTACAGTCCTTGCTCTAGGTACCAAGAGGTCCTTTTTGCAAACACTCTACTCGACACCATCTACGATCCTTCCTGCACTAGGTAGGTGCTTCACCCTGTCAGGGACGATTTCCCCCTCTTCTTCAAGCCCGCCTCCTTACCAGGGCAATCCAAGGATAGTCATGTTAAGTTTATTCTCAATCATAGTGATCATGTGCAAGTTGTGAGGTGTATTTCAGCACTGAAGAAAAGGCGGGAAAGTTGTTTACAACTGCTTGACGATGGTAGAGAGGGTGAAATCATGCCTGAAGGTTATCTCCCCTTTGATTACAACCTATGGCGGATTATGGGACATGATATAGATTAATTGCATATGACTTTCATGTTACTGGGCACCTCTTAGGCATGGCTATGTACTGGTTAATAGTCTGTGTTAGTTCTGGAACTGCTGCTGCTCTGCGATTCTCCACATCTGGGTGAGAGTATTTTTGGCATAAAATGTATACAATGTTCTGATGATATATGCTGTTGCGTTGCTGTTTGTTTGCTGGATGTACCCAAAAAATCAAAAACCCAAAAAAAATCAAAAAATAAAATTGTGTGTGCACTTTTCCAGGGCCAGTATTCTGCATCATTGTATCTGCTTGGACATGCATGATCATGGAGTTCAAACTGGTGGATGGTGTTCAGTTTTTCCTGGTTCTATTTGTGTTAGTGGCTTTGCCACCCCTGTGGTGAACTGTGGCACCGCACGCGTGCCGATGGGTTTGCCAATGTAAGATTCACACACACAGGTACACTCACGGCATGATGCCAAAGATGAAGTCATCCTACTTTGTTATGCAGAAATACTATTGACCGACTCGCAAGTGCCAATGATACTACACAGCTTGCTGAAGCAATGCGTCCATTGATTGCTGTCTAGGGTACAACCAAACTAGTGCAGACCTGCACTGTATTTCTGGGACAAGGCATTCAATTACTTGGCCCTGTTCGAAGCAACTGATCTTGCAGTGGCCCAGAGTAGCCGTCCTACTTTGTTCTGCAGAAGTACTATTCACCATCCCAAAACAAATACTCAGTTCCATCGCGCTGTCACTGCTATCATAGCGAGAGTGAGCAGGAGTGTTCATGCATGTGCTTGCAGCAGCGAAGATGTTGTGCCCTCGCCCCTCGGGACTGTTCTGCATTGCATGCTTGGAACAGCTCTCAGTGTACAAAATCTTCATCAGAAGCCCGGCCTGCCCCAATTGTGTCCAATAGACTGCTAACTGTCAATTTGCTACTTGGCAGCAGCAGTTGGCATGCATCATGAGTCCAAAGCTAAGGCTAGCATCATATCAATTGTCTATATCGTTTCTGTTCCACATCTCATCTCGTCTCACGTGCATCGGCAGCAATAGCACCAATTCCGTGGTGGCCCCAAAAATTCTAGGGCCAGCCAACAACGTGCGGTAGCAGTTATTTGTAACACACCACGGTAAGGTTATGGACCCTGGGACTGAAACACACCAATACTGGTTTGACCAGGGGTTTCAGTTTTAGGATTGCACCCCCCTAATCACGTGCAAAAAGATGCATGGAGCGTGATAACGACCTAGACTCTAAAGCCTAAACCATAATAATCCTGATACGTAACACAAGCAAGACTGGCTTGTGGACTTATCATTCCAGCATGACCTTGATTAGCACTCACAGCTTTTGCCGGCCCACACTTCTCCTTACTCACCCTCCCTCTGCCATAATTCTATCCAGGAGAAGAAACACCATATACTCAGCTAATGAACACTGATGATATGATGTTTCTTCTCGCTGGTTTGAGGTGCGGGGCATCTGCTATGGCATATCAGAAAATGTCATAGGGACACTGGCTGTTAGTATGCTGCTGGGATTGGGGCGTATGTCACAACTGCTATGGCACTTCAGGACATGTCATAGACAAACACTGGCTGCTATGCCAACCCAGTCTCAGCAAACTCCTCCATCTTTGCAAAAACCAGACCCATTCCAGTGATCCCCCTTATGCATGTGCGGGGTAACAAGAGTGACCCATGAACACCTTTTTGGCACTGCTTGGCACTCTTCGAAAACAGTCATCTGCACACCCTGATCTGAGCGCAATTTGACAAGATGCTAACAATTCAGCTCCCAACCCAATGAGCGACTGACCCGCCATCTCTTTGGCATGCCCCCCACCCAGCAGAAATGCTAACATGTTAAAACTGACTAATGGACCATTCCCCATTCAATACTCATTGCTCGGGTAGACATATGTGAAATCCGCCCAATAGCTCCGTCTACGTATCCAGTTCACTAGCTAGTTGCCTATCATTGTGAAGCCCCTTGGTATCTCTAATAGTGGGCCTATCTATATTAGGTAAGGGCCCCCTCCCTTAACATATGCAAGAAGGGATTTCCCCCCTTCTCTGCGTAGTTCTCTCTCTCTCTCTCTGCCCGCCAGGTCATGCTTCTGCATCAAATTTTTGCTGTCACTTCAGTGTGAACCTTGACCTGAGTGGATAAGAAGCCGGCACTGCCACAATGGTTCTGGCACAACTAGGCACTCCCCACCCTGAAAACCCCACCGGCCATATGCAGCCTTGCAACAAGGCCCAGCTAGCCCCTGCACATGGTTGCCCTATGCTACCTGTACAATACACGACAATACAAGTTGGAGGACTGAAACATCTCCCAGCATTAGCTAGCCAGCAAGCCTCCTTCGAGGCCTGAGGGTAGTCTAGAGGGCCGCAGGGTAGCCTGATTGGGCAGTCGTGCCCAGCTGTACTTTGCAAGCTGCTACGACCATTAGACTACCTTGGCTACATGGCTGTATATCCACAGGTGGTTTGTAAACTGCCAGGTCATGCCTCTGCATCATGGCTTGTTACCAGTCGTGACTGTGAGCGATGACCTGGCGAAGAACCACTACCCCGTCTTAGGCACAACTAACCGCAGATCTATCACTGGCATAGATGGCTATCACCCAATGCAAGCCTCCCTCACACGTGCCTCCCAAAGCACCACCAGCATGTCACATGCCAGAGTCGTGCTTCTGCAACATAGCTTGATGGCTCTGAGGAGAAACAAGGGACCTGGCAAAGAACCACTGCCGATGACCAGGCAGTTTTGACCCTAAGCCCACCACCATATTGCAGAACTCACTTGCCCATGCCTGTCAATGCACCAGTAAACATGATGTTTCCCAGGTCATGCCTCTGCAAGATGGTTTGCTGCAACCACTACTTGGACATTTTGACCTGGCAGAAACCCACTACAATGACTCACGGCTGTGGCACAACTATGCTGGTGCAAACACTAAACCCACCACTTTGCGCGTGGCCACCCTATTCTATATGCTAAATGAGACAGGAAGACGGACAACCTGAAGATTCCACAAACGCAACGACCTTAGAATGTAGGCACAACCCTAGCCACTCAGTTCTGCTGCGTCATTGTCCTGTCTTTTTCCCAACTTGTTACACCCTAATCCTCACGGTTTTTGTCTCTGCAAGTCAAAGGAAGAGAACAAATAACTAAACCCTAACCCTAAGCCTAAGCCTAAAGTGGCGATATTTAGCACATCTGCAAAGCGCTCAGCTGAACATCTTCATCGCTTTTATCTTCCTTGCAAGTTTTGCAGAGAAGAAAAAAGCGATGAAGATGTTCTCTGCAAACCTTGCAAGGCTTCCCATCGGCTTGCCCAACTAGCACAGACATGGGAGCAGCAGATTATTGACTATAAGTAAGCAGCCATCATCCGAGCGTGAAAAGCAGGAGTAGCTCCAACTGCAGCAGTACAAGTCGAATAAGCAGCTACCGACCAGCAGCTCGCAGCAGCCCCATGCAACACAGCAGCAGCACCTAGCGTTGCATTGCGCTAAGTAGCACCCACATGTAAACTGGTCCTCTGGAAATAGCATGATGCTAAGTATCAAAGCAGCAGCAGATCGACCCCAGATGATCGCAGAAAGGCACAGCGAACTAACCATCTTCGAAGGATGCAATGCAGTGGCTGCATATATGTTGCTTCTGCTCCTGATCCCCATCGCTTGTCCCTAAATGGAGTATGGCCTGCTTTGGCAGATAGGTGCCTGGTGACCATCACCCCAGCCAGTGACTCCTCCTGCCTAAACCCTAGGGTCTTACCTGTGCCGCCACCTCTTCTTGGAGCCAAGTTGTGCTGCACAGTCTAAGCAGAGCGGGTGGTCCACCCCTGGGACTGTGCTGGCTAGCTTTAGAAGCTTGGCAAGGGACTGCAGCTTGGCATCTAGTGACCCCCAGCACCTGCTCCAGCTCCTGCTGCTGCTGCTGTGCCTGCTGCTGCTACTGTTGCTGCTAGATCCAGGAGGAGCTCTGCTACCGCCGGGCGCTGTTACTTGGTTTTGCTGCTGCTGCTCCTCCTCGTCCCTTATTGTTGCTCCTGCTGCTGCTGCTCCTTTCGTATTGTTGCTGCTGCTGTTGCTGCTGCTGCAGCTGCCCCGCTCCAGTATTGCTTCTGCTTCTGCCGCTGGCCCCAGGTAGCGAAATGGTACGGCCTGCTGCTGCTGCTCACGTTGCTGCCGTAGCTGAGTGTAAAGTGGCATAGGCCTTCTTGGGCGAAAAGGGAACCCGGGATGCAACGGGCGCAGCGAAATTGCCCCATATATCATTACACTCTGCCCCCCTACAAGGGCCGGCGTCCTCGACGGCCACTGCTCCCGCCCCGCGCAGAGCACAAGTACGTACACGCTCCCCTGTTTTAGGCAGAATTCCCAAATCGCATGTCACTGGTGGGGATCGATCCCACGACCTCTAGGCCACCTCAGCCTGCACGCCGTGCGCCTTAACCACTAGGCCACGGGGGAACGCTGGGTTGCGCCAAATGGGAACCGAACCCGCAACCTCAGGATCTGCAGTGGTCTATCCTACCAACTGCACTAACATGGCTCCAAGGCCAACTGTAAAGTGGCATAGGCCTTCTTGGGCGAAAAGGGAACCCGGGATGCAACGGGCGCAGCGGAATTGCCCCATATATCATTACACTGAGTTTCTGTTGTTGCTGCTGCTACTGCTTCTTGCTGTTGCTGCTGCTGTTGTTGTTGTTGTTGTTCTTGCCGCTGCTCCTCTTGATGCTGTTGTTGTTGATGCTGCTGCTGCAATAGAGGCTGCTGCTGCTGGTTGCTGTTGTTGCTGCTGCTGTTTATGCTGCAGCTGCCCCTTCGCTGCTGCTGTATGTCACCGAGGGGCACCAAGGACACATACAAGAGCAGACCCCCAGCCAGAAAAGGCCACGACTGCATCCACCCAGAATATGCCAGGCTGCTGCGAGGGCAGCACCATATCGAGGACATGGACGTCCGTCAAGCCACCTTGCCCCTGCTTTGGTCAGCTCAAGTCCAGGCAGCTAGCACAGAAGCAGCAATGGATGAAATACAAGAACACATTGCGAAGTTGATAAATGGTCGCATACCAGGGCAAGCAAAAGCAAGCAGTGTTCGGGCAACTGCATCAGACATCACATGGCCCCTGACTGCTGCACCCCTCACAGACGAAACAGGATTCTCTGTATATCACAGACTGACAGTTCAGCTCAGCACTAGGAGCAGATCTGCATCCCAGAGGCCCACACGACGGATAAATAAGACCAAGGTGCGCAAAGAGCTCCATCAATTGTACCACAACTTCGCCGAAGGAGTCGATATTGTTGCCGGTGTTGAAGGCACACAGAGTGCTGCTGAGTTTCTCGGCCGTGGCATAAAGAGGAGAAGAAGAACAGCCTCACAAAAGCAAATAATAATCCGCTGGGAACCGACAATCCTGCAAGGCTGGATGATCGAAATAGCTAAAATCATGGGGTACGCAGTGCAAAGAGCCACACCTGTCAGCAACCAGCAGGTCGGTGAGGCCAGCGGCCTGGTGACAGAATGCTGCGGGCCCAATTCCCATATCACGGAACCAGAAGAGGATGATGATTTGATATCTTGCAATGTTTGCGCCCGCCAGTACCACATTGGCTGCCTCCCACTCCAGGAGCATCCACACAAACTAGCCCCGGCAGGAATGGAGGAAACAGGGAGCATCTCAATCTGCGAGCACAATGTGACAGAAGAGAAGAACTATGTTCACTGGACCTGCAAAGAATGTCGTGCAAAGGCATACACAATGGAGACCCTTCCTGTAGATCTCAAACACTACCAGGTCCATTGGCAACCACAGGCAGAATGTGAGGCTGACCTATGCGAAAGGAACCCAGCCCTAGCTCAAATGGTGGCAGAGTACCTAGCAAACAGAGCCCAGCAGGCACACGAGGAGGCAATAGCACAAGCACATCCCCCCCGGAGGAACAACGCCCTAGCCCAGGAACAAGAACAGCTTACACCCATGCAGAAACAAGGAGACTACTTCCCACTCCATCCACAACGGTATAACATACGCCTTGGGGAGGAATGGAGCAGTAAATTTGCAGTTGAGACAAACCCAATTAATCCTCATGCAGACATCTATCCCACCGGGAAACATGAAGTGTACAGCCGCGAACTGGAAATGCGCATCGATGGGGTGAACTGGTACAAAAACCTGGCATGCATTTATACACCAGATGGCAGATGCAGGTTTACACTCACCACCGCAAGGGCGGCAACCCTGTATCATCAGTACCTCCACTGCACTCAACACAAAAACCGATTAATGCAGCAACTGAAAGTGGGCAGCTTTGCAGAGGAACTATATGCACTAATGTGCAGGTACAAAGATGGGGCACAGGTCCGCAACAGCTCCCACAAGACAGGTACCATCAAAGCTAAGAATCATTGGGCCACCCCTCCTGAGATCTACCATGCCCTGCAAGACCTCATGCAGATTGACAAAGAGCGTTTTGCAAGTCCCCTCAACTATAATCCCAGGATGGCACATTACTGGAGCGTTCACGAAAGGGACCAAGTATTTGGAGCCAAGTGGGACACATAAAAATACCAATGGACCGGGAGCAGCGTGCACAACCCTGAGTATGAAGATGAGGACCTTAACCAAGACATTGGAACAGCTATTGCTGCTGCACGCTACACAGACAAACCAGTATTTGGGGTCCACATCCTCCCTGCATGGTCTGACACCAACAGGACGGCTTACCTCCAGTGGCTCAAGAGATTGCAGTAGGTGTCGCTAAGGGGCACATACCAGAAGAGAGCTGCCATGAAGTAGCTGCCCCCAGCAACGACAGGGGAGCAAAGTACTGGCCATACAAAATCCACGTGAGACCGAGTACAGGTTGCAAGATACGGCGTGCCCTGGGTGACCTCAAAGACTGCTTAAAGCTTACATGTCACAAACACTGCAAGCTTGGAATGGCCAACTGTGACACAATCTACTTCAAAAGCATGGCAAACATTCAGGAGCGATGCATGGGAACCCCGAGCAACGCTTTCATGACCTCAAGAAAGATAACGTACCAAGAGAGAAAGATAGCCCTGGCCTACAGATACGGAGTGATGTGGACAAGGAAGCGAGCCTATAGATGTGGCTACGCTCCGGATAGCAGATGCACACTGTGCGGACAAGAAGATGGAGGCCATCACACCGCGTCGGGCTGTACAGCCCTCAAGAAGCAGTACATAAACCGACATAACAAGATCGGCCGTATCATAATGACAAGAGTCCTAAGAGGCAGACGCGGTGCATTTGTTGTCCAGATGGACCTGGGCTCGCAGCAGCGTTGCGAAGAAGACGGCCTAGAATACCGTCCCAGATGCCTACCATGGCGCAAACTACCGGCAGGACTAAAGGATGCCATAGAAGCCTCCCAAGGAAACGTAAACAAGCGCCCGGATGGGCTGCTGTATAAGCTACCCGCAGAGTTCTGGATAGTCGAGGTCAAGATATGCAGGGACACCGAACCAGATGCTACGCAGAACAGAGCAGAGGCCCAACATCAACAACTGATTGACAGCATAAAGATAGTGATACCCAACGCTTCACTACATGCCCATACTAGTGGGAGTAACAGGAACCATTTATGATAGAACAGCATCGTTCCTCCGAGAGCTAGGAGTGCGTGACTCCAGCCTAAACCAATGCTTAGTCGACCTAAACCTAGAGGCCGTGCGGGCCTTACACGTTATCTACAGAGCCAAGAGGGCACAAGAGTGCAAGAAAGCACCAAGATACTCACGCCGAGCAGCAAGCTAACACAGGTAGGTGGGCGGAAGCCGCACCTACCATAGGATCACATCCTACAAAATGGTAAGGGATCCGTGTAATCTTTACACCAAGGAAACCTTCCCACAATCCCACGCTGGAGAACAATACACGGTCTCCTCGCGTAGATCTCTCTCTCTCTCACCGAGGGGCTTGAGGTTGAACCAAGGACAATGGACTACCGTGAAAGATATGAAGTTGAAGTGTACCTACTGAAAATGGTGAAAATGTTCGCCCTGGTGCTGCTCTCCGCTAATTCTGACCATCAGTTTGAACAGCTACCCTGGGACCATTTTTTCTACCGCGATCTAGCCTTCTACTCGGAACCCTATCCCAGGTTTAGGGACCTTTCGCACAGAAACGCGGTGTCGTTGCCGGGAATCGAACCCGTGTCTCGCCAACCGAAGTCGGGTATCTTAACCAATAGACCACTACTTGTGATCCAGTTTCTTAATCACACTAAAGGCAGCCCTAAAAAGTCAACAAGCAATGCAGCGCACCTCTAATTTCAGTTCCCGGCCAGCATCTCTATCGAGAAGCAGTACCAACCGCCAGCAATCCCCTATAGCAGACGTCAGCGGTTAAGCGCACTGCAGTATCCCTTACGCTATCCCTTATCATAGTCTAAAGCAGCCCCCCTTCCCTGCCCCGCCCCTTCCTCAGTTCTCCTAGGTGGAACGGCTGATTGTTTTGTGCATTCCATGCACCTCCGTGGGCGTAGTGAGTTAGTGGATACCGGGCATTAGCGGTGCATGGATTTACAGAAGAGGCAGTACTAGCAGACGTGCTGCATTCCCCCCTCTCACAAACCCTTCCGTGGGCGTAAATGCGTTCTGTCCAAGCATCTGCTTGAAGCGGTCCAACCAGCGACATAGTGCACTGGCTTCCCCCTATCTATCTTCAAGCTGCAACTCACGCAGAGACAATATTACACCAGAGACAATCATGCTCCGGGAGTGAAAGAGGATGATCAATATTGATGCTTCCCAGGCTGCCGCAATGTCGGTCGCTAGGTACTGTGTCCTGGTTACATGGTTGCATCTGCGCACACACCATTTGTGACGTGTAATGAAGGAAGTAGGCCTATTTAGTGAGTGAAGGTGCTGCTGCTGCTGTTAGGGTGGAAGGTGCTGCACGCTAGCTGTAGTCCTGGCTGTGCGGTGTTGTGCCTAGTCCGGGTGAGGGGTGGTCCTTCGAGGGGCCAGGGAGAGGGTGAGTAAGTGAGTGAATAGACGCCGTGCGTTAATCATGCGTAGGTCTCGGAAGAGGCAGTACTGGCACACGTGGTGCGTGCCCCCGCCCCCTACTAAGGCACGGGAATTGACTAAGAAGGGAGGATCAGCCCAGAACAATTGACTAGCACTCCTGGGAGCCCCAGGGTGCAAGTTCCATATTTTACATGTGGACTAACTTACAGCTCGTTCTGCTCACAAAAGGGCTCATACCACGAAGCTCCTGGGAGCCTGATTAGAGAGCGTTGCAATTCAGGACACCTTAGTCTCAGTCCGAGTCAGCAGCCCCCAGCAGCACCCTGCAGCAGATCTCACCCGAGATGAGCGGTGCCATGTACTGCTGCATCATCAAGAAAATTCGCACCCGCCGGGCTCCCTTGTCTCCAAGCAGGGATGGGTGCATAATTCTGAGCACATATGACATCTTGTTTTAAGTGAAAGGGAACCTCCTACGAAGCTGCGTACATAAACTGCAAATGCATGCCATTCAAAGTCTCCATAACATATGGAAAGCACCACAGGAAAGCATCCGGAAGAAACAGGTCATTCCGTCACAAAACAGGGCCCCGGTGGAGGGGCATCTCAATCTTGCCCTGAGCAAGGCATAAAACTGCTTGGTTTGCTGTTGACTGGGTCAACTGGTCAGCACATGGCAAGTCGAAATGGGCTGGCCTGACATACATTGGCTAGCAAGGGATCTAGGGTGGGCTGGTGGCAGCCATTGTGTGAGTTTTGGACAGGAGTTTGAGTACGCCGTTGGAGCCTAAGTTGGCTCCTTGTGGGTGGCGCTGCCCCCACCGGCGCCCCGCTCTGATGGGGCCATTTGGTAATTGGTAATTGGTAATTGGTAATTGGTCAATCTGGGTGGGGGGGGTGAGCATCGGGTGGGGGGAAGGGGGGAACGGAAGGGATCAGGGCGGGGGAGCTAGGAGGGCACAGAAGCGTGGAGAAGGGTAGGGCAGGCGAGGCCGCCCCTTCTGGGAGGATATGGTGTAGGAATTGAAAAGTGAGGAGGAAGGGCTGGAGGTGGTGATATGACGAGCCAGGACATAATGGTCGTGTTCAGGAGGCGGGTGCCCTCGCTCTATTAAGCCTACTTAACTGTACACCGCTCATGGTGGAGCGAGCGTAGATGTAACAATGTAACAATGACATCTTGTTAGCGCATGCCTGCACCTGCACAGCATTGCTGGCTGAAGCAGAAGTAAACGCTACAAAAGACGTAGGTGCATGTGACTTCATGTCCAAAATTTTGTGGGTGAGCCAGAAGACCTCACAGCCCTTCATTGCCTACCCTAAGCGACCTCTGAAAGATTTTGCGGAACTGCTTTGGACTGGAGGCATGGGGACACCACACCACCACACCCTCAGACTCAGGCTACCAGCCAGCCGTCACAAACACTGCCATCGGGATATTAAACCCTCAACCCAGAAGCAGGACCTTCCCTACGACCTGCTCATCACCGCGCCCGTGACCTACGTCCTGCTCTTATTAGGCAGACGGTAGCAGAGCAGCGCAGAGACATGATGAGCACTACAGCAGTCATTGCTTACAGACGTCTCTGCATTACATTTCTGCATGGAATTGCTGCTTTGGCGCGGGTCACATGCAAGAGATGTGGAGGGTCCTGCATATGCTGTGCGGCAACTGCAAGATTCAAACCACATCCTCCACGGGTAGTCCCGACACTTGGTGAGCCTTTACACTTTCGTTACACCATCATCTCCTCCCCCCACCCGCTATCAAGCACAAGGAAGGATCACCCCCTACACAAGGTAAGGGCTCCGACGTGTAATTTCTACACCAAGGAACCCTTCCCACAATCACATTCTGGAGAACAACCACGATCTCCTCGAATAGGTCTTTGTCTCTCTCTCAAGCACAAGGAGGGCTAGTTTTTAGATATCCCTTGTTGCACTACTCTTCAGTACGTAGTAAGTCTTAATCGCTTATTTTGCTAAAGTGTTACAGCTGATGGTGACATTGAGAAAACACTTTGACCAACTTGCAGAACGTTTTGAATCCTTTGAATGATGCAGCTAAACCCAGATCATGTCATGCTTCCTAAGTGAAACCTTCTGGTGGGAGGCATCATTCAAGTTTTTACCCTTGAGATGCGAAATGGTACTTCATATGCTTTTCCAAGCACAAGCCTGTGTGCTATGGTTAATGCGTAGTATCAATGACCTCACAAGAATGGGTAACACTTCCTTGCAGACTTTCAGTTAGTCTTTCAAGGACCTGGCCACCCGATATTGCAGGGGTCTATACTGTACCTCCAGCCATCAGTGCGGCAATGGCAGGAGCGAGAGGCAAAACGGGCAGCATTAGTTCACAATAACTGCTTTGTAACTATGTCACATGGTTACATGGTTACATCTACGCACACACCATTTGTGGCGTACAATTAAGGAAGTGTGAGAATCAGCAGTGGGATAAACGCCTCAATCGTGGTAGCATATTCGCCGACTGATACCGAGTCCACCCCTGAGGAGGTCAAGGAAGCTTTCTACCTGCAGTTGGAAGCTATCTTGGCAGCGCTGCCTTCCAGGGACATGCTAGTCCTTCTGGGTGACTTCAACGCCCAGGTTGGCACTGATCCAGAACCGTATGGGGGTGTTATGGGGCCTCATGGCTTTGGGAAGCAGCAGCCTTCAGGGAATGGTGAGCGACTCTTGCAGCTGGCTGGTGCCTTGAACCTTCGCTTAGCCAACACCTTCTTCAAGCACAGCAATTACCGGACTGCTACTCACAAGATGGTTAATAGAAACAAGCAGGATGTGCTCAGGGTCATCGATTACATAGCTGTCTCCAAGCGGTTCATGTCAAGTGTGACAGACTGCAGGGTCTTTCGCAGCTTTGATACAGGTGGCTCTGATCATAGAATGCTGGTGCTTACGATGCGCCTCCGCTTGTCAGTGGCCAAGCAGCACAGTGCGAAGGGACAGCCAGCACGGCCCTATGACTGCAGCCGGCTTCAAGAATCTGCAGCAACTCAGCAGTGCTTTGAGCTGGCAATGTCTAACCAGTTCAGCCGTCTGGTAGGGGCTCAGTTGCAGAGCGCACAAGACGAATGGACACAGCTGACAGCGGCAGCCAGCCAAGCAGCCCATAAGGCTGGTCTAAACCTCAAGCCTCAGCAGCGGCGCCGAGATTTCGCTATATCCGATGCGACCTTGCAGAAGATTGAGCGGAAACATGCAGCACATGCAGCGGTGCTGTCCTCTCCTAATGATGCTACCAGGGCAGATTACAGGGAGGCCAATAATGCTGCTAGGCGAGCGGTTAAGAAGGATCAGGAGCGGTACTTCAAGCAGCAAGCGCTGTTTGCGGAACATGCTCTAAAAGCTGGTAATCTAGCCGTGTTCCACAAGCATGTCCAGCGGATCTTCAAGGAGCAGCAGGGCAGTAGCTCTGCTGCTCCTACAGCTGTGCTAGGGGGTGCTGATGGCAAGCAGCTGTTCCAAAGCAGGGAGGAGGTGGTGAAGTGCTTTGCTGAGCACTTTGCTGATGTCCTCAACTGCCCTGCCAAGCTCGACCAGCAAATGCAGCAGACCATTGAGGAGTTAGTGCAGAAGATGGAGGCAGGGCAAGGTGCAAACCAGCAGAGTGAAGCAGCAGCTCAGCCACCTACTGTGCAGGAGGTTGAAGAAGCTGTCTTTGCCTGTCGTAATGGGGCAGCTCCTGGGGTTGATGGTAAAACAGCGCCTATGCTAAAGCTCAGTGGGACCATGCTGAAATGGTTGCACAGGGTCATTGTGGCGGTGTGGGAGTCAGGGAAAGCGCCAGTGGAGTGGAAACGTGCACTGTTGGTGGCACTGTATAAAGGCAAAGGAGAGCGCAAAGTGAGAGATAGCTATAGGGGGATAAGCTTGCTAAGTATACCGGGGAAGGTGTATGTCTTGGTCATTTTGGCTAAGATCAGTTCTCATATCGATGCACAACTGCTTGATAACCAGTCTGCTTTTAGGAAGGGGAGGGGCCTCACTGATGCTCTGTTCACCATACGCCAGGTCATCTCTAAGTCTGTAGCATTCGATCAGCCTCTATTCATGGCTTTTGTGGATTTGCGTAAGGCATATGATTCTGTACCGCGAGACACGCTATGGCGCATCCTGCATGTGTACGGGGTACACACAAAGCTGATAGAGTTGCTGATGGACTTGCATACTGGCACACAGGCTGCTGTTAGGATGGGTGGTGTGGTGTCTGAGTGGTTTGATGTGCATGGCGGGGTGCGGCAGGGATGTGTCATTGCTCCCTTGCTGTTCAACATCTACATGGACTTTGTGGTTCGGCAGGCAATGGCTCAGATGCCGGAGGGATGTGGGGTGAAGCTAGCCTATCATGCAGATGGGAAACTTGAGCGTGATGGGTGTGGTAGTGGTGGGTGTGTGGAGCTGTTGTCTGTTCTGCTGTATGCAGATGATATGGTGTTGCTAAGTCCCAGCAGGGAGGAGTTGGTGGTCATGCTGCAGGTGATGGACAAGGTTGCTGCTAGTCTTGGGTTGCGCATCAATGCAAGCAAGACTGAGATCCTGTCCATTGACAAGGATTGGAAGGAGGGGGATGTGCCAGTGCAGCAAGGACCAGAGGTGGTTATCAGTGAGGGTGTGGTAAAAGAGGTGTCACAGTTCAAGTACTTGGGAAGTGTGCTTGTGACTGATGGCAGGTTGGATGTGGAGTTGAATATCAGGAGGGGTAAGGCTGTGGGGAGGTTTAAGCAGTTTGAAAAGATGTGGGGTACCAAGCATCTGTCATTGGCTACGAAGGTGAAGTGTTACAAGGCATATGTGTTGCCAATTCTGCTGTTCGGGAGTGAGTGTTGGTCCCTGACCAAAGTGCAATCGCAAAAGCTTGAGCGGGTGCACTCTAGCTGCCTTAGGAGCATCCTGGGGGTCAGGCTGTCAGATCGGCACACCAATGAGCATATCAGGAAATCATGTGGGGTAGCCACCTTGTCAGCATACATCACAGCAAATAGGCTGAGGTGGCTGGGGCATGTGGGCCGCATGGAGGAGGGCAGGTTGCCGCATATTGCGTTGTTCTCTTCATTACATGGTGACATGACGAGGCCAGTGGGTAGGCCTCGCCATACCTGGGAGAAATGCGTGTGTGCTGATCTGAAGGTGCTTGGTCAAGATGAGGGGAGCTGGGAGGCTTCATGTCAGATTAAGAGTGCTTGGAGGAAGAGGTTGTGGGATCTTACGCACCCTTGGGAAAGCCAACGGTTAGTGAGGTGTAGAAGGCGCACTAAGCAAGCTATTGATAAGCATGTGGAGCGCTATGTGCTGCCTTTCAGTGGCTGGGAGGATGGTGGTTCACCAGTACCTAGGTGGTGGGAGCCACCTCCAGCCCCTACTAGGGTGGTGCTTGATCCTGCTGCCTCCCCGCCACCCATGTGTGATGGAAGTGGAGCAGGTTTTGGGTTTTAGTGGTGGTGTTTGTTTCCCCTTGGTGTGCACGCCGTTGCATCTAGCCTCAGCTTGTGTGTGGCAAATCCACCATCGGTTGTGTGGCTTCGTGATTGTGATCAGGAGCCTTGTGTTTGTGGCCTAGGTTTGTTTGGCCATTGGCATTGCTGGTCTTGCGTTTTGATTGATTGATTGATTGATTGATTAATTAAGGAAGTAGGCCTACTTAGTGAGGACCACCTACCCCAGAGTATGACTCAACCAGTCCAACTCCTCAATCAAACAATCCACCTCCATCCCAACACCTCACATTTCGCACACTACACCATATCCGCCATAGAAGGGGTGGCCCCGCCTGCCCTACCCTTCTCCATGGCCAGTTGCTTCTGCCCTCCTAGCTCCCCCTCCCACATCCCGCTCATCCCCCCCTTCCCTCCCTCCCTGTTGTACCCCCCCCCCCCACCCAAAGATTGTGGCCTCCCCACTGGAGAGGCCCTGTTTCCAGGCTCATTGGCCGGTCCTTTGTATATCTCTTCCTGTCTTGCTTTCCAGGCCTATGTCACAGTCAATAGGCGCTCCCATATTGAGGCGCAGCACTCACAGCACAGCACTAACAGGCTTCCAGAAAGGGAGCATCACTCTCCAAGCTTTGCGAAAGTTCAAATCAGGTTCATACTGGATCATACCTTCCTGCGAACCGAACACTGCCCGCCAGCTGTACACTGCTACTGCTGCCCGGCTAGGGTTGCGAGGTGGGGCATAAGAACCAGGACGTACGACGCGTCCTTGTATCCCTCCTGCTCACTGCCAGCCACTAGCATGATACTTACCAAGTGCTGACACTGGATGACTTCCGACCCCTCTCCTCAGTTTCAAGCCCACAGAGGGACAGGCCAGTGGGCCCTGCTGTCCCCACCCATAGTGCCTATCTACGCATCTCGTGACCACTAGCTAGCTAGTAAGGCACAGCACCCACAGGGTAGTGTCAATGGCCACATAGCCAGTATACCCGTCATTTATGTCTGGGTTCATAAGAGACGGATGCTGCCCAGAAAATGCCCCGCACGCAGTGATTGGCCGCACCTTGGCCAGGTGTCATTGGTTGTCATTGATTGACATGTGACTGGCAAGCGATTAGTCGCCGCCGATCAACACCCGGTCATGGATTGATCCAGGGGGGGCTTGGGGACATTGTTCATGGTGACTTCTAAGTTGAGTATAGTACTGAGATAGTACAGGTTTGGGTTCTAGGAGTAATGTGTGTGTTGGGGGGGGGGGTTAAATGCAGGGTGCTGTTGTGTGGAGGCCACTTGCAAGAGCGGGGTGGGGGGTAGTTGGGTCAAGGGTGGTAGTGAGGAGGGGCAGGCTGGGTAAGGTGTGTGTATATTGTTATGTTAAAGTGCATGTAAACCATACCCATGTCCATATTTTCACATCAAACAGGAGGAGCACCCGCACTTTTGTGTTCCTGAAGATGTGCAGGCAGCAATTTCACGCATTTCAACTATTATCAATAAGGCGCATTCCAATCGAGCATTTCACGCATCTAACTGGTAGTTCACTCATTCCAACTAGGGTTGTACGCATTCCAACTCTCACATACTAAGGCAGGTTCAGACACAAAGGACGGCCTGTTCCTAAGGCCTAAGCAAGGCTGATACTGCAATGCCCGACCTTGACTCACTCACTTGGTGCATGCTATGTAAAACCACAGAACCGCAACACGAGTGCAGGTACATGTGCTCTAAACCACTGTGACAGCCCCCATGGCGTGAGAGCAATGAACCCCATGCAACCAATGCCACTGCCTCCTACCAGTATCATGCTCAGCACAGCAGAGGAGTCGAGTCCACGGCTAGCATAATGTGCGAAAGGACAGAATTGGGGCAGCAGCTCCCTCGATTCTAATACCTTCCACACACTCCTGTAGGAGACCAGCACCCCTCTGTATTCTAGTATAGTTTTTGCACCTCCTGACAGCGAGCTAGCTGCCCGGAAATGCTACTATGCCTACGACACAATGCCAATGACCCCCCTAAATACTCCTTCTGCTCTATGACTCCGCTCATTGCAGAGTAAGCAACCAGGCCTCAAGGGGGTCGGGGTCCCACTTGACTCCGCGCCTCTTCTCTATGTCTCCGCTCATTGCAGAGTATGTAAGCAAACAGGCCTCAAGGGGGGTCCCACACCGCAACTCTTTCTACTCTATGACTCCGCTCATTGCAGAGCAAGCAACCAAGCAAGGAGGGTCCCACCCGCGACAAGTCTTTCTACTCTATGACCACGCTCACCCTTAAACCCTAAATCCTCACCCCTTAAACCCAGCTGTACCCTCCTTAAACACTCAACACTTGGGGGGCTGTTGCCCGCCGAACCCCCCGCGCTCCACCCCTAAATCCTAAAAGCCTCAACCTTTATCCTTACCCCACCAACCCCCTCCTCATTCCCCCTCCCGCGAGCCCCCGCCCCTGGCCTTTCATAGCCAGAACGACGCTGCAAAACAACAAAGTTTCATGGCAACCCTTAGAGGGGCCACTGCATGACTCTTTCTACTCCGTAACTCTGTTGGGCTTGGGAATGGACTAACCAGCGTCAGTAGCAGGCTCTACAGAAGGGATTCTGACTCTGTCACCTCCATAACAAAGAGAATCTGCCCAAAGCCCAGATAAACTTCTGACTCTGTCACCTCCATAAAGAAGAGAAGGGACCAATGATGGGACACATGAAGGCAGGCTTACATGAAAAACAGCCTACTCAGTAGCTTATTATGCACATGAGATTTCAGCCATACAGCCTCCAAACTGAACGAAATAGACCAGCACAATTCATTGGGCAGAGGATGTTGACCAGCAGCATACTGTGGCCAATGAATTGTCCTGGGGTTTAGGTCACTGGCGTGTCTTAGGCTGTCTGACTGGAGGACCCTTGTTCATTTCCGAGAGGTAACAGGTTCAATCCCTGTCCCGGGTACAATTCGTCAGATCTTCAAAGCGACCGCGATAGGATGTGGCTTTAGCGCAATTGGTTAGCGTGCTGCCTTAGGATGGCAAGCTTCTAGCAGGCATGGGTTCAAATCCCGTTGTCGGCAAAATCTGGCACCGCATGCGAGGAATGGTGCGGGTTCAAATCCCACTACCGTCACTAGATGGAAAGTCGCTCACTGTGTGGTTCAATCTTACACAGGCTCTTCCATCGATCAAACGCACTGGAAATTTTAGAAGTTTTGGCAGACTCTGTTCATTAAAAAGGAAAGTTGACAGAGTCAGAATCCCTTCTGTAAAGCCTGTTTCTGACTCTGGCTTCTCCATTCCCAACCCCAACAGAAACACGGAGTAGACGAGTAATGGCGTATGGCCCCTACCACCCTGTGCTAACCTCCCTTGCACATGCCTGAAAAGAAACCAACCCAATTTTAACGTCCGGGTCCAAGACTGGAGGTCGAAACGACTCATTGGACGGCCTTCACCGTCTGCAGCAGCGGCACAGCAACAGAAATGGCACAGGATCAGCAAAAGCAGGGTTGTGCAGGGGGTGTATGAATTAAACACAACTTGAAGCATGCCCAGCTCAACCAGCAAACATAAGGGTATGTGAAGCCATGACGTCTACGTGGCCACGCCAGCAGCTGGAAGCCGATTGTCTGTTTTGCGACCCAAGGGGGAGGGGGAGGGAGGGGAGGCAGAGGGTTACACGACTTAAGGGATTGCGCGGGAGGGGGGGGTCCTCCCTCCATACCAAGCTCTCGCTATCCCTGCTGGACGACGCCAACACAAAGCTTGTTGCTTGCCTCTTCTCAAGGTTACGCGTGCCATCTGGCCTATGGTAAGTTAGCACCGCATAAGTACCTGGGAGGGACTGCCCAATTGATCCAAAATCATTGCACAAGTGCATTGCACAGATAGCAAGCACGCTAGCAGTCCGATATGTCGCAATATCGACTTCTACACTGTGCACCCTTGGAATGGATAGGTGGATAGGTGGATAGGTGCCACATTCCGTGCAATAGGCTTTCCACCCACCCACCTGGGCATCCCACCTACTCAACCCACCTACCAACCTCGCATCTGCGCATGCCACCCAACCCACCTAGGCACCCCCCCCACCCATCCTCATTTTACATGCCTCTCAAACACCAGACGCACTGAATGTCATCACTGTCTAATCAGACATGCTTGACACACCCATTGGACCTGCTAAGATGCTATCACTGACTAATGGACCAGTCCCTAACAGGTATTGCTAGGCCTACATACATACCCACCAGAAGTAACTGTTACACCCACAGTCAAAGTTCACAGCCGACAGACCCACTCGCGCATGTTCTACTGGCTAGTTGTCTAGGGTGCAAATTCATGTATCATGCCTATCATTCCACTGATGTTATGTTGCCCGCCAGGTGATGCCTCTGCAACATGCCTTCCTAAGAGGTCGTTGCAGTGGGATGGACCTGGCGGAAAACTGACCAGCGCCAGGCACCGTTCATTGCCCTAATCCCATTCACCATATTGCCATACTGACTTGTCACGCCTGAATATGAAATGTAGCACGTTATCTGCCAGGGCATACCTCTGCATCCTGGCTTGCTACCAGTCAGAAAAGAGAGCGACCTTGCATGTAACCCCTACGGCATAAATGTTGCACTGATTGCATGTCACCCGCCAGGTCATGCCTCAACAACATGCCTCGAGACTGAAAGATTGTTGCACTGAAGACTGACATGGCTTATAACTGTTACGCCCACTCGTCACTATGCAGTATTCCCAGGACCATGTTGCAAAAACCGCTTGCCTATGCCTGGAAACGAGCCCTGATAGTGTGTTTTCAGTCAGGTCATGCCTCTGCATCCTGGATTGCTACCAGTTACAGGAGAGACCCGTGACCTGGCGAAGAACCACTACCATGACTGTCGGTCGCAGCACAACTCGACAACTTCCACCTTAAATCCATCACCCCTATTGCATATCTTCCTTGCCCATGTCAGTACACGCACCAGTAGTATGATACTGGCCAGGTCATGCCTCTGCATCATGGCTTGTTACCAGTCCGCACAGCAGTTGACCTGGCGAAGAACCACTACCATAACTATTTGCACAACTAGGCATCCTTCAGCATAAGGCCATCACCGGATTACGAACCTCCCTCGTACATGCACCAGTAGTATGTAACCCCACCAGGTCATGCATCTGGATCATGGCTCTATGGCTCTATGGCACAGGAGGAACTACAAGAAAGTAAGCTAACAAAGGCGGGTGGGCGGAAGCCCACCCACGGATGTAACTATCCTATGGTAGGCTGGCCCAGTGTAATCCTTACACCAGTGGGCCCCTCCCTTAATCTTACGCGGGAGGGCACCTCACGCCCCTCCTTGCGTAGCTCTCTCTCTCTCTCTCATGGCTCTATACGAGGCTACATACCAGGCAGAAGCAACTGACCTGGCAAAGAACCACTACCATGACTTTTGCACAACTAGGCATCCTTCAGCATAAGCCCGTTATCCTATTCCAAACCTCCCTGCACTGGTGGTATGTTACTCGCCAGGTCATGCCTCCACACCATGGCTTGCTACCAGGGCTATGATATGCATTTGATCTGGCAAGGTACCGCTACCATGACTTATGCACAATCATTGCACAACTACTAGGCATCCTTCACCATAAATCTACCACCCTCTTGCAAACTCTCCTCGCACATGTTTGCAAATGCATCAGTGCTGTGTTAACTGCCAGGTCATGCCTGCGCAAGATGGGCTGCTGCCACCAGAGCGCTGTCAATGTGACCTGGCAGAAGCTCACAACGGTGCACAACTATTGGTACATTCACACGACACCCACCACTACCAGTTGCAGCGCAACGAGGCCCAGCCCCTGGACGAGATTACCCTAATCTATATGTTACATCCACCATCAACCCTTCACCCAGTGGCTCATGCTACTGTCAGCTTCGTTTCTGACATTCCTCCTCCCAGTCCTGCATTTCAGTGATCCTGCCTGAGTGGATTCTAAGGAGCAGATCACCATTGTCTGTGAAAGCACCAGGTGTAAGGCCTATGGCACTTTGCTATGGCACATCATGAACTGTGATGCTATGAACCGGCAGTATCTCCAGCTGTAGTTACAAGTTGCTGCCACCAAGCAGTGTGACAGCTCCGTCTTGCCATAACCCTAAGCATAAGGTTTGGGAAAGAACTTGGAGCTGAAACATATTAAGCAGTTTTGGGTTGCAATGCAAGCTTGGCATGAAAGGGTCAAGGGTGGAGCCCCTCGCTTCGGTATCCTGGGCCTGAGCGCACACGGATTAACCCCAGTTCTATCATTTAGCTAACCCGAGTTGCTGTGCCCCATGCATAGCAAGGCACGCCATCAACACATAATACCAATCCCCCTTCCCCTTTATCTCTCCCAGTCTCCCCGAGTCCTCTCCAATCCGACAAATCCCACCAGGCAACCCTCATCCCCGCAATGTGCCATCACCACCTAGCTAAACAAGATGTCAATGTGTGGACTGGCATACTAAACCTAAACCCTAAACTGTCCCTTCAGCACCTTACTAATCAAAGGGTTTAAGTTTTAGGGCGGTTTAGTAAGCTCTCAACCCGGAATTGCGCCATCGCCACCTAGCAGAAGGAGGGGCTCCTTACAACGTGGCTCACACCTACGCCCCACACATCACTGCTAATCTCCCTGTCACTTGTTCCCCCTGTCACTGTCCCCCATGCAATGCGCCCGTTCATTATGCCACCACCTGAAGCTAATCTCCTCAAGCCAACAGCATCGTATGTCAGCGGGAAAAGCAACCGCTTCTCCTAGCCCTTCACTCTCCTACCTTATCTGGCATCCTGCCCTACTTTTCCAACCCTTTACAAGACAGAAGTCATAACACCACTTCCAACGCTGCCCTTCCCCATCCTCCCTGAAAAGAATAGGAATGCTGTTTGTGGGACAGACACCAGAAACATAATAACTAGTATTTTACTCAGGCAGGCTGTGAGTGAGTGGACGCCGGGCGTTAGCCCTGCGTAGTTTTAAGGAAGAGGCGGTACTAGCACACGTGGTGCGTTCCCCCCCTACCATGTCCTCCCAATCCATCATAAAACAGGCAAATGAACGTATATGGAGCTACCCGATGCCTGCTCTCATGACTGCGGATGTGCCCTGCTGCTGGAGTTTCTGTCGATGTTGCCAGATCTTTTGCATGTGTTGTGTAGCGCAGATTGCCAGCTTCTGAATAGTTTGTTTCAGATGTTTGCCACTGATGCCGAGTCTGCGGAGCGGAGGCAGAATGTAGTCTTCGTATGCAGTGCCTGTGACTCCTACTAGAATGACCACTGTGTGGACGACAGAGGCTGGGTGCTGCTTGCAGATAGCGCTGCTAAGGTTGGCATGCTGTTCAACGGCGCGCTGATACGTCTGTTCTGGGCTGGAGTCGCAGCAGACCTTGAGTTCGACTATGTAGATGATGTCCGGATCACCAGATTCCTGATTTACTGCTGCTTGCTTCCTTTTCCATAGTAGCATGTCTGGCCGTGATCCGCATTTTGTCACCGTTTTCTTGTTAATACGATCTGCCGGGACTTTGGAGAGGGTGTGATGCCTCTCGAGGAGATCTTCTGCTGCCCATATGTCTTGGCTACCCAGATCAGTGAAACATAATTCCAGGCTGTTGCCGAGGTTGCCATGTGAGACGGACTTACCGATGATTCTGCCATTCAAGTGCATGATGTCTGCTCAGGTAGGAGGTAGATATTGCGGGACAGGCAAAAATTTATATTTGAGCCTCCATCTTTGTTGCTCTTGCAGTTGGGGCAGATGTCGGTGTTGCAATATCCATACCAATAGGCACGCTTGCGACTGTGCAGTGTGCCTGTTAGGTATTGTATCCTTCGTATCTTTTCTATGGTTGTAAGCAGTGTGGTACTGGCCAAAAACTCGAGGTGCTGACTGTCAATGCGATGCATTTGATTCTGCATTGCTTTGTAGTAGACGGTGCAGCAGCCTCGTCTCGAGCAGGGCTTCAGAGCGTGCTGTCAGTGGCATTCTCTATCTGAGGGTAGTCCAGGTCCGAGGGTGCTTCCAGAACTTTTGATGGTGAGCGGTATAGGTGCTCCTGGCTGGGAGTACAGACTGGTGAACAAGCAGCTCTACTAGGAGCAAAGTGCTGAAGCCACTCACGCGTCAGTTTGGCAGGACCTTTTAAGGTGAACAACTTGTTGACTAGAGAGCATAGCTCTTCTTGCAGCTGTGAAATCTTGTGCTGGAGAGAGTGCTGGTAGCCCGCATCATTGTAGACCAAGAGGACATTTACATCCCATTTGGGGTTGCCTGTGTCATGGGCGTGCTGTGTTGTACCAAAGAATCCTTCCGTCACTTGACGGCATATTCTGGCTTCTGCCAGAAGTTTGCCTAAATTCCGCCTGAATTCTGCCATGCTGTCATGCTGGCAGAATGGCCTCCTTCCGCATACACGGAAGGCAGTTTTGTGACTGGAATATTCTGTGATCTTCCGTATCCTGGCAGAAGGGCACCCTTCCGCTATGATTTTGCAGACAGAATATACTGCTCTCATTCCGTCTATTCTGCCATGCTGGCAGAATGGTCCCTTCTAACAGCAGCGGATGGTATGCCCATGGCTCCTTCTAGAAAAGAGAGGCCCTTCCGTCATTCTGCCAGAATATCGATAGGGATTCCTTTCTCATTCTGCTCCCTTCCGTATTCTGCCAGAATAAACGGGCGGGCCAGAATAAATCATATGTCTTCCATCTCCTCCCGAGGCTTATGACCATTTGCATAGAACCGAGGAATTCCGTCATTCCGTCATTCCGTCACTCCGTCTGAACTTTCTTGGACCTAGCCGCCCATTCAGCTACATATGATTCCTCTTACTAGCCTCCGCAGCAAGCATATGTTGCCCTGTCACATATCCTCCTACTTTTACTTCTCCTTCCAAACCTTAAAGGCATGTGACCACCTGCTTCACTCCTTCTGCCCGAGTTGCAATGGCCCATGTTCATTTCCTTTCTTAGTTTTGTTTTGATGATTTAATGTCTGTGACAACAACTCCTTTGAGCAGTGGTAGCCTCTCGGTTATTCAAGTACTTGCGGTTACCTGCTGCGAACTTTTGCGTTTACCTACGGGCTTGCAATACTCCAGCTGCTGCCGCTGTTCCAGGCTACTGATTGCCTCTTCATAGCGGTGGTGTGTTGCGTCTCCCTTCCTCGAATAGGCGACCCCCATGTGTCCAACCTTGCCAGCATGGAGCTCCCAAAGCAGTACCAGAGAATGGGACCTCGACTTTGCATGATGGGAGCAGGAGCAGCAAGAGCTTGACATGAAGGCAGTCATGGCCTCGCTTACAGAAGTGCAGGGCATGGGCTACTGTATATGAGATATTTCACTGCACAGCTTTTGGGCCGTGCAGCACCCGCCACCTTACTCCAACCAGGGCATGGGCTACTGTATGGGTGCAGCCGCACCTTGCTTGCCTAAGCTACCTGATCAGCTCAGCTGCAGCTTCATGTGGGCTCCTACTAGCAGCAGCAGGAGTACTAGTGATCTTGAGGACTCCCCACAGGGGCAGCAGAAGATTTCAGCAGCAGCAGCAACCCCTTCATGGTATGCTCTACTTGGTTATCACTTTGAACTTGCTTTGTGCCACAGCTTGGCTTGGTTGCATCTCCCCCAATTCAGCAACGTGGCAGCATGCGCTTGGCAGGACCGGAAAGACATGGTCCCAGCTTACTTGACGGATAAGGTGCATGAGGTTGCTGTGCAATGCTGTGCACCAAAGGGTAGCGCCAGAGAACCTGGCAGCAACGAAAACATTGCTAGCAGCGCTGCCCAGACTGCATACTGATCTTGTCTCCTGCCATTCGTGACTAATTGGAGGTTAGGTCAAGGCTGTTTGTTTTTTGTTTGTGGTATTTACTTCTCTGCATTTCAGTTGTTTGTTTGTTTGTGTAATTGGCATACGCACAATTGCTTGTTTGTTTGTTTGTCTTATTGACTTTGTGTATCGTGAGTGGAGATCCTCATTACTGGAGCATCTGTAGAATAAAGGTGTGTCTTAAGCGGTCTTCTTGACCAGTGACCTTTTCAACTTATGCTGTACTGCTGTGTTGTCCAGGTTGGCCCAGATTGCCTCAGATTGCCCAGCGCATCCTCACCATGGCTATCAATTACTCCAATGTGATTGAGTCCTATAACAAGAGCATTGTGGGGACACCTGCCGGTATGACGACCTTTGAGCCCGCAGCTTACCAGTACAGTCTCAGCACTAGCAACTACAACACCCTGGGCCTGCTAAAACCAGTCTCATGAAAGCTGCTCAAGCACATCCAGTGAGGGTCTGGTCGGTGGACAAGTGCACAGGTGGGTACCTCTTGCTTGGGGGTTACCGGGCGCTACAGTACTTTTGGTTGTGCCTGCGTTTGTGCCTGTGTTTGTGCCTGTTTTTACGGCGCCTGTGTTCACAGTGACTGGGTTTGATACATGATTGAATGTACTGCACCCCTGCACAGCATGGTATAGCTTTGCTGACAGCCCTGCAATAGTGTTGCTTTTTTTGGGGGGGGGGGGGGCTTCTGCCGCTTGCAATGGGGAAGGGAAAACATCGGGGGGGGGGGGGGGGGGCGGGGGGGGGGCTCTTCCGCTTGCAATGGGGAAGGGAAAACATGGGGGGGGGGGCTCTTCCGCTTGCTGTATGTGGTTCTGTACGTGGTCTTGCATTTGTATGTGCCTATGTTCTCTCAACACTGTACTGGGCCTATGCCACTTCTTGCTATGGTATATTATGAATTGTTATACTGCACCATTCCACAGCATGTTATACCTTTCGCTGACAGGCCTGTCTTGTGCCTTTGTGGCTGTTTGCTCTACCTCAGGGGCTCAGAAGAACGCATACCTCATCAAGGCTGCCATGCATGCCCTGGCTGGAGACTTGGTCAATGCCATCGACATGCTGCAACAGGCAGGGTTGAAACCACAGGATGCTATTGACAAGCAGCTGGACATCTTTAAGAGGATCGGCTCTCTTGCAGAGGTCCAGTCAGAGGGCAAGGGATCTAAGATGGTTTTGCGGCTGAAAAAGAAGATTCCACAGACAGCAGAAGCAGCAGCAGCACTGGCAGTTTCCTTGGGACAACTAAACCTGAAGATTGGGGACTTCCTGAGCCCTGACCTTCTGAGTGGAGCTGCTGGTGGTGCAGTTGCTGGTGGTGAAGGAGCTGCAGGTGGTGGGGTAGACGGTGGTGGTGCAGCAGCAGATGCAGGTACTGATGGTGGTGCAACAGCAGCCTTGGCAGGTGGTGGTGGATATGGTAATCTTGCTGCTGCCCCTGGATCAGCAGCAGTTGCAGGTGGTGACGGGCTTGGGGTCTTTGTTGATGCCACACTTTAAGAGGTAGTTTAGGACAGGTAGTTCAGGACAAGATGGAGTCTTATAGATCGGGAAGCAGTGTTAGGAATTTTGATGCTTGTGGGTTTACATCCAGTTCGTTCTGCAACAGGTTCTTGCTCATCATTGAGTCTACTTCAGCAGAATTCTGCTCATTGAGATAAGCCAGACAAGTGGCAGGTTGTGTAGCATTACTGGGAAGTGGTGGGAAATTGTTGTTTTCAATGGCGCAACGACTGGAATTATTGGTCAAATGGGTGGGACAGTATGGGCAGCATGCAGTATGATTAGGACAAAAAGTAATGTTACAACTAGGAATCGAACCCGGGTCAGTCCTCTGACAGCAAGGTATGGTTACCGCCTGCGCCATGGCCGCTCACGGAATGACGGCATGACAGAAGTTGAGTACCTTAGAGCAAACCGGCCAGGAGGGTCACGGCATGACAGCATGACGGCATGACGGAAGTTGAGTACCTTAGAGCAAACCGGCCAGGAGGGTCACGGCATGACAGCATGACGGCATGACGGAAGTTGAGTACCTTAGAGCAAACCGGCCAGGAGGGTCACGGCATGACAGCATGACGGCATGACGGAAGTTGAGTACCTTAGAGCAAACCCGGCCAGGAGGATCACGGCATGACAGCATGACGGCATGACCGAAGTTGAGTACCTTAGAGCAAACCGGCCAGGAGGGTCACGGCATGACAGCATGACGGCATGACAGAAGTTGAGTACCTTCGAGCAAACCGGCGGCCAGGAGGGTCACGGCATGGCAGCATGACGGAGGTTGAGTACCTTAGAGCAAAGCTGGTGAACGCCTTCTGGCGGAAGCAGAATATTCTGTATGTTACGGAATGAATTCCAATACCATTGCCACTCTCTCGCATGTGGGGGCAGGAATCTGAAACTGGATTTAAGAATGCGTAGTAGGACTTCACAGTTGGAAGGAAACTTGCGGGCCCACCGAAGATATGCTGTGCTGCTGCTTTCTGTCCATGCAGGTAATATGAAGACCGTGAGCGTTGGTGTCGTAGCTGTTCTGGCGGAATGCCAGGCAGGCTTCAGTAAAAAAACTGAGGCCAGCAAATAGTACTGGAAGTACCTACATCGGCCTCTCTCATTCCACCATACGCACAAAGCCATGACTATGGCACCGGCACCGGCATCCCCGGTCCGTATTTAAAGCTGCAACATCCGCAGGAGCGAGACCTTCACCTTTGCTCTAAGCCATCCACTCACCCCCTCAACCCTCAACCCCAACCTCTTAAAACCTGACCCCCTGCCCCTCCCTCACCTGGTCTGCTGCCCCCTCAACCCTTTACCCCAACCCCACACACCCCTAGACACCCCCATTCGCATCCCTCCTGGTATCCCCGCCCCCTCAACCCTAAACCCCAATCCCCTGAACCCTAACCCCCCTCTCACCTGGTCGTCTCCTAGCATGGCAAACCTCCTGCTGCGTACACCTAAACCCTTATCCACCAGATCCAGCTCCACCCCTAGGGCCTTGGCAAATTGTCCATTTCCATCAGCCAGCATGAGCACCTTATCACCCGCACCCACTGTCTTGCCCCAGGCATCCATTACAAATGCGTCATTGACGCTAATGCAGGCGATAGTGTCAACGCCCTTCGCCTGCAGAGAGAATGCAGCAGCAGCAACAACAGCATATGTTTAAGAACAAGTTGACTCGATGAATAAGGTAGGATTGCGGTATGCAGTTCACTGCAGCAAGCAATACCATGCATGCATGCACAAAGGTGTCAACGCCCTTGGCCTGCAGAGAGGATGCAGCAGCAGCAGCAGCACATGTTTAAGCAAGCCAACCCAATGGTTACGGTAGGGTTGCGATGTGCAGTTCACTGAGGCAAGCAGTACCAAACATGCACGTGTGACGGCGTCAACACCGCTGGCCTGCAGGGATGCAGCAGCAAGCAGCAGATGCCAACAACTTTAAGCAGAAGTCGGGCTGATGGGTTATGTGGGTTTGTTGAGTCAATCTTACGAAGGCGGGCGATGGTGTCAACGCCGTTGGCCTGTAGGGGCATACAGCCACAGGCACAAGCAACAGGCAGCAGCAGCAGATGTTAGGCACAAGTTGGCTCTATACGCGAGGCTGGGGTGTGATAGGTAGAGGGGACAGGCACAGGCACAAGGAGTGAGATACGGGGCTCTCTCCTACGGTCCCCTACTCTTACACAAGTTGGCCTGGTGGCAGATTTGACAGCTAATTCCCTTGATGAAAGTACTTCTGGTGAGATCAGTCAACACACGCATGCAGCACAGCAGCTTGAAACACCTCCGTTTGTCCTGCTTACATGACTTTTCTTAGGAGAGGAGAGGTTTGAAAATGAATCAGTAACATGTACCCTTCATTCCCCAACATTCCTTCCACCCTCAGAAGTCAATACCAGTAGAGCCCATACTCCCCGCCCTGAACATGCTGCGGCTGCATTTCAACACTTTGTGGTCGTACTACACAATGAGCCCCTTTACGTGACTATGAAACCGATACAGTCTTGGCGCGGCTCAGGCGCTGGCTTAGGGACTCTCATGTGACAAAGCATGCGGAGGCATGTGGATGATCTTGCTGATGCTGTACAGCATTTACAATACACTCACATTCCTCGCCACAAGGCCCTACACATCCCTCACTTATACCCAACACATTCAGAAATTGTGTTGGTCATTTTAAACTAGCTGCCCTGTGCGCAGCAAAAGCCTCCGGCAGCCACGCATCCACATTGGCATGCTCAGGAAGTTGGCTAAAACGTTGCTGGAACATTCCCATGCTCTTTAACATGAGAGAGTGACGGTGGGTATCACTGCATTTCGATATAAACTACCTTTTAGCAGTATCAGACCATAACCTACTTAGCCAGGTTCTGCCCTGGGGTTCCAAGAGTGAGCTCGTAACAGCACACGGTATTCCATCTGTCTTTTCAATCCCAACTATTCCTTGTTCTGTCACTTCTGCCCTTCTATCCTTTTGACCCCAGCTCTCCCTTTTATTTTCCACCGCTGGCTTAGGGACTCTCATGTGACAAAGCATGCGGAGGCATGTGGAGGATCTTGCTGATGCTGTACAGCATTTACAATACACTCACATTCCTCGCCACAAGGCCCTACACATCCCTCGCTTATACCCAACACATTCAGAAATTGTGTTGGTCATTTTAAACTAGCTGCCCTGTGCGCAGCAAAAGCCTCCGGCAGCCACGCATCCACATTGGCATGCTCAGGAAGTTGGCTAAAACGTTGCTGGAACATTCCCATGCTCTTTAACATGAGAGAGTGACGGTGGGTATCACTGCATTTCGATATAAACTACCTTTTAGCAGTATCAGACCATAACCTACTTAGCCAGGTTCTGCCCTGGGGTTCCAAGAGTGAGCTCGTAACAGCACACGGTATTCCATCTGTCTTTTCAATCCCAACTATTCCTTGTTCTGTCACTTCTGCCCTTCTATCCTTTTGACCCCAGCTCTCCCTTTTATTTTCCACCGCTGGATTAGGGACTCTCATGTGACAAAGCATGCGGAGGCATGTGGAGGATCTTGCTGATGCTGTACAGCATTTACAATACACTCACATTCCTCGCCACAAGGCCCTACACATCCCTCGCTTATACCCAACACATTCAGAAATTGTGTTGGTCATTTTAAACTAGCTGCCCTGTGCGCAGCAAAAGCCTCCGGCAGCCAAGCATCCACATTGGCATGCTCAGGAAGTTGGCTAAAACGTTGCTGTAACATTCCCATGCTCTTTAACATGAGAGAGTGACAGTGGGTATCACTGCATTTTGATATAAACTACCTTTTAGCAGTATCAGACCACAACCTACTTAGCCAGGTTCTGCCCTTGGGGTTCCAAGAGTGAGCTCGTAACAGCACACGGTATTCCATCTGTCTTTTCAATCCCAACTATTCCTTGTTCTGTCACTTCTGCCCTTATATCCTTTTGACCCCAGCTCTCCCTTTTTTTTCCACCGCTTGTGCCCGTTCTGCTCTTCTAACACCCCACCCCAACCACCTGGAGACACAACTTCTGCCTTTCTGTGCTTCTGTCATTCTCTTGATATTCTTGGAGGCCTGCACCCCGCCCCTCTCCCCTCCCCCCCCCCCCTGCAACTCACCGACTTTGCTCGCACTAAATACTCGGGGGGCTGCTCCCCACCACACCGGCCGCTGTTCATGGCACTAAACACTTGAGAGCCTGTTGGCCCCCAAACACAGAGCTGTTCATCACACTACTCACTAGCTAAACCTGGAATACTATATCATGGGACACTGAACACTGGAGCACTGAACCCTGGAACGCTAAACCCTGTGGTGCTGAACCCTGGGCCGTTGAACCCTGAAGCACACAACTCTGGGACGCTAAATTCTGGGACCATGCTCAACCCTGAGACAGTTTGGTGGGGGTTACACGTTTTGAGGGAGTCCCGCTTCAGGCGGGGGCACGCTTCTGGCCATCCGGAAACTTGAGGTGCATTCGCCCAGGATCAAAAGGTGGCGTACTGGTTAGTGCCTGATTTATGCAGACAACTATACGGTTCCCTTTTGGATAGGCAGCGAAAGACTGTGTAATAAGCTGCTACCACCATTAGACTTCATAGCTACCGCTCTACTTGCGTAACTATGTCTTCTAAGCTAGCCAGTTGCTTATTGCAGGAGCCACTTGTCCATGGCTGTAAATTCAATGGTAGTATGTTACCCGGCAGGTCATGTCTAGACATGTCTGCATCATGGGAGCTTGCTACCTGTCTTTGGCATTGACCTGCCAGAAACGAATATCGTGGTTTGTGCACACTAGGCATTCCACAACCCTAAAGCCCCACCACATGTAGGACCATTAAACGTTATAGAATCTACGTTGATAGCTGTTACAATGATTAGATTTCATCCGTAGGTACCGCTTTACTCAACCTGCGATACTGTTATCTACTAGATATCTAGTTGCCTATTGCAGAAGTCACTTGTCCGTGGCTGTAAATGTAATGATGGCTTGTTACCCGGCCGGTCATGTCTCAGCATCGATCATGGTAACATGCTACCATGTCTTTGACGATTGACCTGCCGCAAATATGACTATCGATGGTTCTGCACAACTAGCCATTCCGGAACCCTAAACCCTCACCATATGCAGCACCATAGTTGGCCCAGCATTTGCAGCGGTCCATTTACCTTAGCTATGATATACACAGACTCCCAGTGTGGGCTTGGTGCATAGCTTGTGAGAGGGATCGAAGTTGCCTTCTCAGGCGGCGCCACAACATGCTCTTGACTCACAGAGGCTCTGTGCCAACCATTGCTCCTCGTCTCCCCATTTTCGTATATAATATGCATCGATCCGAGGGAGGTCTGAATTAACCGATCTAAAGCAACAAGCTGCCCGGGTTAAATCTATGAAGTGGACCACCATCTGTAGCAGCTCCAGATGGCTGGCAACCCAGCACATGAACATCACTATCCGTACAAGCTGAATTATTGAACTTGGTTTGAACAGGGTTCAGGGTCCAGGGTTATGTCCCCCCAAAAATCTGCAAAAAGACCCTGGCTGAAAACAACCCTAGCCCCTAAACCATGGCAGTCCTAGGACCCCCACACAGACAAAACTGGCTTGACAACACTCTTATCAAACGTGCCTTCAATTGATTAGCCATCCACCTGTATGAATTGTAATGTTACATCTTTCAGCTGCTGCTTCGAGGCCAGCCCACACTTTGTTGCAGTCATCCACACTCTGCCTTCAAGCTACATCTGCAGACTGGCACACATACGATCAATTATATTAAAGCAGCTTGACGATCTATCAATCCATCACACTGCCTTTTGTACTTCTGGCAGCAGCTTATAATAAGTAGCCGAGGGCACTTTGCTATGGCATATCATGATAAGAAAAGAAAGAGGACGCGAGGTCATGGGAATGCTGCGTAATGTTAAGGAACTAGGGGGCATTGCCGAAGCGTACCGCCCTTGACCAGAGCCACCGTGAAACTTTTGTATCCCCCTTGGGGCCTAGTTTCCCCTCCACGGGTAAATGTGGAGTGCCTTTTTCCCGTCCGTACCACTCCCACCAGTGCTTCCAACTCTCGTTGGCGACCAGGGGCCTTGTAAACCTACCGAAATTCAGGTGCGTACGTTATTCATCAAGGGAGCCGTACTTGGAATCACCCAAAGTACGTGGTAGACTCCTCGATTGCGCATCCATGCTACCATCGCTACCAGTGTTGTTTTCTCAACTGGCATCCCCGCTAACACATCATTTGCACAATGTGTATGAGTATCTGGACAGGGATCGGACTTGTCCAAGAAACTCAAATTGTCAGAAGTGGGACTTGAACCCGCGCGCCAAGTATGAAAGACCTTCCCGCGGGCCTTTTACCTCCTTTTTAAATTTTCGCCCTAGGTGGGGTTCGACCCCACGCGCATAATTGAACAATCTAGAGACTGGCACTCTAGACCGCTCGGCCATTTATCCTGATACTTAACAGTCTCAGCCGGCTTCTCCATCCACCTTTGTCACACCCACCCTAACCCAATTATCAAACATTCCCCTCTCCTCTTTTCCCTTGCCAGCTAACTTACTGTCTATCTAAAAGCACTAGTAGCTCGTATGCGTATGTGGGTACCAAGAGCGGTGACCAACCAGCTAAGCCTCCATATCGGCACTGATTGGCACCCTCCAAACTCCCAAACTCGCACATAACAAACACATTATTGAGTCTATATGCTAATGCTTGCTTCCTGCCAAACCTACGAGTGGCCCACCATCAGTCCAGCAATGCGTCTAATCCACCAGAGATGCTAAATAATATGTTACCATTGGCTAATCAAGCTGAATTATATCACTTTATAGCTGGGTTCATCACATAAGCATCAGAGCAGTTTATGACCACCATCCTTAATCACACTACCCTATAGCATACGCGCATCTGACTAGCTAGTTGCCTATTGCAAAGCTCGCTCATCCACGGATGTAAATGCACCGCCAGTAGTGTGTTCCCAACAGGTCATGCCTCTGCATCAAGGCTTGCTGCAACTTCACTGTAGACTGCAACAACCTGGGGGAAAACCACCTCAATGACTGTTACACAAGTAACTAGGCACCCATGGTAGGGACGCCGTATGTTTTACATACCTCGGGGTCCTTCCCTCAACCCCACCCTTTGGGTACGCTGTCTTCTGCATTCTAGTGCCTAGGATGTGGGGCAGTTGTCACATCCCAAAGTGTGTAGTTTTCTCTCTCTCTCTCTCTAACTAGGCACCCTCCCCCATGAACACCCGCCACTATTGGCAGCGCCACAAGGCCAGCATTGCACATGGATTCCTTACGATATGCAATAAACCCACACTTGATGGCTCAACAAGTGACACATTTTAGTGTCCACTTCCTTTCAGACAATCATACCATTCCCATTGTTACATTGTAACATCTACGCTCGCTCCACCATGAGCGTACAAAGTTAAGGAAGTCATACCATTCCCATCACCTGCATTTCAAACCCCAAATAGAAACGAGAGTAGCCTAAGTTAGGCTTGGTGCCCAGCTGTAGTCACCATCAGATCGATCAGCTGCCACCATCAAAGTCCCTCATCCATGGCTGTAAAACCACGGGTAGTATGTCACCTGCCAGGTGGTGGCTCCGCATCATGGCTTGCACCCAATGAAGAAGCCAACAACCTTGCACAACAAGTTGCCCTCCGAGACCCTTCAGGAAAGAGTTGCCTGACCTGTAGCATCCCTAGTCTTAATCAGAATAATCTTTACTGGCCTCATGATGTTAGTTGTTTTACCCCCAGTTCCCCTTGCTTTCCGCCCACATGCATGAGCAGCACTTCACCTTAGCTTACTCTCCAATATCCTCTCTTTAGCAGCAATCATGTGTGGCAAAGAGACCAAAACATAATCGCTAATAGCTATACGCCGGTAGCTATCCGTGATTACGATTTGGTTCTTTTGCCATTATGTGATGTTTCCTGTTCTGTTGAGTAGGGGAATGAGGTTTGACCCCGGTGTGTTTGGTCGGTTCCACCTAGCTGCCCCTATGCGGCCAGCCTACATATCACAAGAAGTAGTTTACACCCACCATTGAACAATATAAAGCTTGTTTAAGAAAAGAGATTGCACCGGTGGCACTTCTGCTATATACGACATATATATCATCAAGAGTAAACAATTACGCACTCATGTCCAGCTGTTTCTGGAAGCTGCTACCAGCGAGTAGTGTGACCGCTCCACCAACAACCCACCAGGAGGTTCGGGCATCAGAGCTGGGATACCACTGGTACAGTTGTTTTGCAATGCAAGCTTTGCATGCAAGGGCCCTTTGGTGGAGCCCTTCCTCAATTCTCTTAACGGCCTAGACACAAGCAAATTCCAAAGCCTACTGTGAGAACAGCAACGCTTTTAGCTGCTATACATCCTGGCAATGTACCCGTCCGCTTTGCTTGAGAGAGATATTACAAGCCATATCCCTTGGCCCCTCCACCCTCCCTAAGCTCTCCGGCTCCCTCTGCAACAAACCCACGGGGCAAGCCTCATCCTGCACACTGCCATTAACACCTCTAGCTAATCAAAGGGTTCCAGCTTTACGGTTGTTTTGTGAACCGTAAAACCAAAACTGCACATCACTTTTGCCTAGCCACAAAAGGACCGTCATGTTTAAATGCTAGGTTAGGCAAAAGGACCTTCATACCACCCTCTTTGCCCCGCTTAACTCCAATGAGGTCAGACAAACTGGGCGGTCTGCACAGATCGCTGCTGCCTCTCCTTGTTGCCTTCCCTGTAGGCCTGTCACAACCCCCCATGGGAACTGCGTTACCTCACCCCTTGCTCATCCAACCCCCCCCCCCCGCCCCACCTGGTCCGCTGCCCCCTCAACCCTCAACCAGACCCTAAACCCTAAAACCTACCCCTCCCTCATCTGGTCCGCTGCACCCCTGAACTGTTTACCCCCGACCCTGCCGGTTATCTCCTTCCCTCACTCCTGGTCGTCTACCAGTATGGCTAACCTTCTTGTACGCAACCCTGAACCCTTGTCCACTAAACTCACCCAATCTCGACAAATAGAGCCTTCAAACGGTCGATTGCTGCCGGTCAGCTAGCATGAGCGCCTTAAACACCAGCAGTCCCACATCTTGCGCCATATCCGGCTCTCAAGTCCTAGCAACCTGGGCCTGCAACCCGTCCATGCTTTCTTCCCCTGTCGCCTTGTACTCCCAAGCCAAGTACAACACTGCCGCTCTTCTCTCTCTCTCTCTGTCTCGTAACTTGCTTGCTTGTGCCTTTCAGCTTCATGGGGCGAAAGCCCACCATAGGATCACACCCTATCTACAGATAGAAGGTAAGGGATCCGTGTAATCTTTACACCAAAAACCCTTCCCACAATCCCACGCTGGAGAATGATACACGGTCTCCTCGCGTAGATCCCTCTCTCCCTTTTACATGCTCTCTTACAGGCGCTGCCCATGCTGTCCATGCTCTCTAACAGGCGCTGTCTATCACTAGGTATACTTGGTGCCACCTTGTGAACCTTGAGGCACGCCCCGTCTTCACTCTCCTGTCCAATCTGCCCCGCCACTCAGCCAGACCATTACTGCATTACATGGCGTGCCCAAGGCTCAGTTCTGACTTCTTGCCCCCAGACGATACGACCATGAAAGCAGCCTTTCGGTTCCTGATCCTCCTACCTTTGCTCGCCATTATCCTACCCTGATAATGCATGCTCACACGCAGCAACCAAGCTCTCTTTGGCATTGAAACCCTCCATCCATGGCCAGATACCGTACCGCCGTGATTCCTGACCTGCTCGCCTACCTCCTGCCTGCATGCTGTGCCGATCAGTCAGGCATCATCAAACTAGGGAACTGATGATGAGAACAACATTGGAATACTTACAGGTGCCTCAGCCTCATAGCCTCCGTCAGGACCCAGCCTTTCGGTTCTTAGCACAGGCTTACTTGTGTGGCTATACGACTGGCACTAACAACCAAGAATGTCACCATGTCGGCCATTATTGCTTTGCCCTTGTATGCTGCACCGTTCCAATACTGCTGCAGCAACAGGTGAAGCCCGAAAAGCTCCAAATCAACAACCATCTTAACCTTTTGACTGATTTCAGAGTACTGTAGTATATGGGAGGCTTCTACATGCCGACACCCAAAGGCACTGCGCCCATGCTGAACAGTCTAAACCCCTGACTTATGGCGCAATAGACATAATAAAAGCTGCCGACAAACAATCTCATGGCTCCTGAACCTTCCATGAGTGAGCTGCACAGATATCAAACTGGTCGGCAACGCTTGTCAAAGAGTGAGACACTACAAGCTGTCAGCCGACCAATTGACCTACTCCGACCGGCAACGAACCAGGGACAAGCAAGGGTATATCACCTTTCTGCAGGGGAGCTCAGCACACATCATTTGTCTCGAATCTATTAACATTATGCTCAAGGCCATCAAACCCCATCGAACCCCTCCTCAAGACCGCAGCACTAACAGCAGCAGCCGGCTGGACCAGAATTTAGTCTAAAGCTTCCAAGATGGCATCAGCCACTTGAGACTGTGAATGCACCACCTTCTTCCAAGTTGAGGGTCTTCACCGTCTGCAGCACAGGCACCGCAACAGCAATGGCACAGGATCAACAAAAGCAGGATTGTCCAAGCAAGGTATGGATCATGCCCTCCCGCCTGATTACAACACCCCCTGCCCGCCCCTTCCCCCAGCTGAAAACCTCCCCGCTGTAATGGCATCTGTATCTTCAGGTTACGATTACAATTACAACATGGCCCCTCAAAGGGTGCGCCCGTATGGAGCCAACCTAGGCTCCACTCATGGGCAGAAACACTGAAACCTGGTCCATCATCATCAAACACAACTTGAAGCATGCAGCTCAACCATTGAACATAAGCATGCATGCAAAGTCTACTTGGGCACGCCAGCACAGAGGAGGGGGAGAGAAGGGGGGCCGAGAGGATTGATGTGAGTTAGGGATTGCGCCCGGGGAGGGGGGGAATCTAGGTCTCCCCCCTACAAAAGCCCTCTCTAATCCCAGCCTGACACCAACCCAGAGTTTGTTACTTGCTTAGGCAGTGGGTCTGATCCGTAGAACCATCGCAGGAGCAGGCCGACAACCCAAATGTACCAATCTCAACTTAAACACTGCGCACCCGTGCAATGCCTGTAGTAGATAGGTGCCAATTTCGGGCAAAAAGCATCCCATCCCACCCACTCAATCATCCTAGGCATCCCACCTACCTAAGTAGCAAGTTTAGGCATCCCACCCACCCACCCATCCTTGAGTATGGTCTAGTATACAATGGTCTAGTATGGTTAATACTCAATCATCCTAGGCATCCCACCTACCTAAGTAGCAAATTTAGGCATCCCACCCACCCACCCATCCTGGGTGTCATGCCTCCAAACCACCAGACGTGCCAAATGTCATTACTGTCTAATTAGGCATGCTTGACACCCACTGGACCTGCTAAGATAAATGGGCACCGGTGCTATCACTGACTAATGCACCAGCCTCTAACACTCATGCCAAGAACCACCGGAGTTTAGCGGCCCGCTAAAGTCCAAGGGGTGGAGATCAAATTCGGGGGGGAATACTGTTTCAATTGATAGCTGCCCTTAAAAAAGGGGTACACGGGCCTCTGAAACATCTAGGATGTGCCCTCAATCCATCCCACCATGGCCCTTAGGGCGGGGCCCTGTCTGAAAAGGGGGGCCCCTCTCGCGCATCCCTTAGTGCACGACCTACAGGCCCCTACAAAGAGCAGCTTAATGTGTGATCTCTCAACACGGAACATGTTAGTGGACTATACCGAGTAGTTTTGAGCCAGTATGCTATGCGGAACTGACTTCTTCGACAACTTGGCATATGGCCCGTGGGATGCGCGGATGCAAGCCACTGCACGAGCCTAAGAAACACATCTGAAACTTCACAGGCAACACCAAGCGGCGTTCCTTTATCTATTTAGTAATCAAACGAAGGTCTGGCCCGGTTGCTAGCCGTCCAATTCCTCTCTCCAAGTGGTTTGCCTCTGCCTGCCCACTTGGGAATTCCCCCCCGGTGGTTCCTGTCATTAGTACTTGTGTTTAGTGTTTCTAAGTTAGAACAGGAAGTGACATTACAGTCGCAGGAATCGAACTTGCGCCAGCCCAACTGGTCTCAATCGCAGTTTCTATCCTGAAACGAGGCAAACTATGGTTAAGACAGAAAGAGACGTTACAACTAGGGATCGAACCTGAGTCAGTCCTGTGACAGCCAGGTATGGTTACCGACTGCGCCATTGTGAAAAGCTTAGCCACACCCAGCTAAGTACATCATCTCGCGTGTGCCCCAGCCACCCATAAGGATCCACCGCCGCTTCAATCCGTACGGGGTAATTCCGTGGACGTCCATGGACTTCCATGGCCATCCAGGCTCGCGCGGCCATCGAATTGCTCCAGAACGACTTATTGAATGCCAGAGATGCATATCATGGGTCTGGCATATTGTCCTTGGCGATCTGCATGCTCCAAGCTCCGCCGAGCAGCGCATGTTCGCATCTGACAACGAACACGCCTTTACGTAGCTTACAGGCTAACCGCGTGCTAGAACATATCGATATTGGTGTAGAATGCTACGCCGTGCAAGCAGTCAGATGAAATTTCTTTGTTATGGGAGTTGCGAGGGCTCGCGACCAGGCGATGGTAAGGTCAAGGGCAGCGGCAGCCACTAGGAAGGTAATGATGCCGGTATTTCTGCACCAGATGCATGTTTAGAACATTTGCGAAGCCAAGGATGCAACAAAAGGCAGGCGGCCGGCCTTTCTCAGAAGTCGACTTCCAAGTGAGAATGGGTCACTCAGCATGTGAAGGGCCTGCTGGTCGCAGAGTCGCCAGGAAGAGCAGCACAGGCCAGCTAAGAAGAGCCAGAAATGCATGTTGGGGTTGTCATGATGGCTCCAAAGCCGCAGATAAGCTAGATTTCTTAATCGCCAATGTCAAATTTCGCGTTGACTCCGTCAACCCCCCAATACGGATTGAAACGGCGGTGAATCCTTATGTATCATTTGCATGATAAGGGGGAGTTGAACCCTGACTATCTTCACTTTTCACATGGTTTAGTGGGCGTTGAGAACAAATCCTGATTACATGACGGAGAGTAAAGGTTTAAACAGGGACCTGATTGGAGCACAAGGCCAGCAATCAGGGTTCACAAGCTGCCGAAGCAAGCAATGTGGACGTACATGTTTAGTATTTCCAAAGTTAGAACAGGAAGTGACATTACAGTCGCAGGAATCGAGTCGCGCCAGCCCAACTGGTCTCAATCGCAGTTTCTATCCTGAAACGAGGCAATCTATGGTTAAGACAGAAAGTGACGTTACAACTAGGGATCGAACCTGAGTCAGTCCTGTGACAGCCAAGTATGGTTACCGACTGCGCCATTGTGAAAAGCTTAGCCACACCCAGCTAAGTACATCATCTCGCGTGATGCCCCAGCCGGCACCCATCATTTGCATGATAAGGGGGAGTTGAACCCTGACTATCTTCACTTGTTGCTAGGCTTATTACATACGCACCAGTAACTGATTAACACCCATCATGTGTGTTCAGAGCCGGTACAGACCTACTCGCAACTGTTCTACTGGATAGTTGCCTTGATTCGGTGCAAACTCACGTAAAATGCCTAAAAATGCACCAATAGTACTGAGTGGTATGTTACCCGCCAAGTCAAGCCTCTGCAACATGCCCTACTCAAACATAGTTCTAGCGATGGCTAACCTGGCGGAAACTGTCAGGCCCATTCATCAGTATCATCTCCCATGACCAAATGGCAACAGCCCCTTGCCCATGCCTATATAAATCGAAGCACGTTACCTGCCGGGTCATACCTCTGCATCATGGCTTGCTACTAGGTCATGCACAGTGTTTGACCTCGCAAAGGACCACTAACATAACCCTGCACAACAAACTAGGCATCCATAGTAGTATGTCAACCGCCAGGTCATGCCTGTGCAAAATGCCTTGATACCAAGATTGTCGTAGCTGATGGCTAACCCGGCGGACAAACCTTTAGGTCCATTCATTATTCCATAATACAACAACCGCTTGCACCTGCCTGGAAACAAGCCGGTAGGTAATGTGAGTTTCTGCCGGGTCATACCTCTGCATCCTGCATTGCTACCAGTAAGAAGAGAGCGGAACATGACCTGGCAAAGAACCCCTGCAATGTCGCACAACTCAGCAAATTTGACCCTAAACCCATCACCCACATTGCAGATCTCCCTTGCCCCTGCCAGCACATGCACCAGTAGCATGATCATTGCCAGGTCATGCCTCCCCGCCATGGCTTGATACCAAGCTTTGAAGAGACTGTGACCTGGCACTCCAACCGCTACCAGTTGCACAACAATTGCACAACTAGGCATCCTTGACCATAGCTCTACCCCCCTCTCGAAAACCTCCATAGTCCATTCCTACAAATGCACCAGTAGTGAATCACCTGCCAGGTCATGCCTCCCCACCAGGGCTTGATACCAGAGGACGAAATAGCATCTGACCTGGTGGAGAACCACTACCATGACTGATGCACAATCATTGCACGATTAGGCATCCTTCGACATAGATCTACGACCCTCTCGCAAACCTCCTGGATGTCCATGGTTGTAAGTGCACCAGAAGTGTGTTACCTGCCAGGTCATGCCTCAACAAGATGGGCTGCTGCCAGAGTACGCAAGATGACCTGGCAGAAAAACACTACGATGCTGTTGCAGAACTATTGGTACGTTCACGATACATCCACCAGCAGTTCCAGCGCCACGAGGCCCAACCCCTGCCGGATGAGATTACCCTATGCCGCTATGTTAAACTTACCCTCGAGCTCTCAGCCAGTGGCTCATGCTAAAGTCAGCTTCGTTGCTGACATTTCGCCCAATCCTGCATCTCAGTCATCCTGCCTGATTGAACTCTAATAACACATTGCTGTATTCCGTGAAAGCTCCAGGTGCTAGGCCTATGGCACTTTGCTAAAGGCATGATGACACAAAGAATCCACATTAAGCCCAGCTATACGTACAAGCTTCTACTAACAAGCAGTGTGACAGCTCCATCCTGCCAAACCCCTAACCATAGGTTATGGCGGACACCTTGGAGCTGAGACATTACTGGTGGTTTGCAATGCCAGCTTGGCATGAAGCGGCCATGGGTGGAGCCCCTTGCTTGAGAACCCTGGGTCTGAGCCAAAAAGCCCAGCTTACAACCACAAGAATGCGAACCCGAGTTGTGCCACATAGCACTGAGCCATGTCATCAAATACACAAACACCAATAGCCCCTCCCGTTGCCCCCTCCTAACCCCCTCCCATTCTTGCAGAATTCACCGGCTCTACCTGGAAAAATCCCACCAGGCAACCCTCATTCCCGCAATGTGCCATAACCACCTCATTAAACATGAGGTTTGGAATTTAGGTTTCAAGTTGGAGTACTAAGCCGAAACCCTAAAAATGCCTTCAAAACCTTACCAATCAAGGGGCTTAAGCTAAAGGCTGTTTAGCAAGCTCCAAACTGGAAACCGCTGCAACATAGCCACCTAGCTGTTAGGGGCCTCCTTACACCCTTCCCACACCTCAGCCCCACTCACTGCTAACCTTCCTGTCACTCGTTCCCCCCCCTGCAATGCGCTTGGTCATTCTGTCACCACCTCGAAGCTAACCTCCTTAAGCCAACAGAGCCGTTGGTTAGCAGGAAAAGCAGATGCTTCTCCTACCACTGCACGCTCCTACCTTATCAAGCATAAGAACCTACCATTTCTGCCCGTTCAACATGACAGTAAGAATACCAGTTCCAATGTTGGCAGCCAACGTAAGACAGACATAGGGCCAAACGGCAGACATACGGTCCCACTTGGGTCTGGCATTTATGTCCCAGCAAAGACAGACACTGAGGAAGGGCAGTGCATAGGGATCCAATCAACAGCACCCACAAGGCACAATACCCCATACCGGGCAGAATTGGTGGGTATCCTAGGTGCCCTGCAGCAAGGATACTCAAGCATTATGACAGACAGTGTCAATTCAGTGCATGCAATTCGAGCTGTTATGTACTACCCAGCTCAGGTCCGGTATCACCGACACAAACAGTTGCTTGAATTAATAAAAACAGCAATCATGACAATGGAGGGAGAGGTGCAGCTCCTCAAGGTCCGGGGGCATGCAGGCATCCCCGGCAATGAATTTGCAGACGACATTGCTACAGCTGTGGCAACTACGGGGCGGGCAGACATGGATATGTCTCACGTTGAAAGTAACCACAGGCCGTACCAAGCATATGGCCTATGCAGAAGGTTTGGGAGGAGGATGAAAACAGCGCCACTGGCCTGAGAGAGAGATGGCAGCAAGTGGAAAACCTAGAAGATGCACTCACCAACAGAGTGCAAGTAAAGGAGCTGAGACTTGGGACAGCCAAGACAGATACAATTTACTATCAATCCATGAAAAGAACGCTGCCAGACATGGCCAGGCCATACATTGACAGTTGGACGACCATTGCAGGGGTGACAGAAGGAATGAAAAACACAAGGATAAAATATCTGACAGGCCAACTTCCCACGGCAAAAAACCTCAAGAGGTACAAGAAAAGGAAGAGTGACACATGCCCCTGCTGCAACAAGCATCCAGATAGTGGACACCATGCAGTCGCGTGGTGCCCCGGAATCATGCCCATGGTGCAAGACAAGCACAACACAGCAGTGCCCATCATCACCAAGGCTATCGCGAGTGGCGACCGCGGGGCTGATAGCATTGTTTATAACGACGGTGGCAAAGCTGCCAAATGGGCACGTTCAGGAGCAGCGCACCTGCACAAGACAGTCGGTAACATCCCGGCCGATCTGCTATCCAAAGCACAGCTGAAAGCAGCCGGCTCTCGGCCCGACATTGTCCTATGTCGACGCAAGTCGGTTAGACAGACCCCAGAGGGTCAATGGATGACATCTCAGGCTCAAATTACGCTTATTGAGGTCAAGTACACAAGGGACACTGACCCCAGCAGGACACACCAAGATCCATATCAACAGCATGAGAATTTATATCAGATACTGCGACAAAGGCACCCCTCAGCCATTATAGAAAGGGAGCCCATCATTTTGGGAGTTGCAGGAGCAGTATATGCAGAAGCTACGGTGAGGCAGTTGGAGTCCCTTGGAGTGAAAGGGAACCTGTTACGAAGCTGCATACACAAATGGCAAAGGCATGCCATTCAAAGTCTCCATGAGATCTGGAAAGCACGACAGGAGCGTATCAGGAAGAAGCAGGTCAATCCGTCTAGTCAAAACAGGGCCCCGGTGGAGGGGCATTTCAATCTGGGTGGGGGGGGTGAGCCTTGGGTGGGGGGTTGGGGGGGACGAGAGGGATCAGGGCGGGGGAGCTAGGAGGGCACAGAAGCGTGGAGAAGGGTAGGGCAGGCGAGGCCACCCCTTCTGGGAGGATATGGTGTAGGAACTGAAAAGTGAGGTGGATGGGCTGGAGGTTGTGATTTAAAGAGCCAGGACAGAGTGGTTGTGTTCAGGAGGCGGGTGCCCTCACTGTAGTAAGCCTATTTAACTGTACGCCACTCATGGTGGAGCGAGCGTAGAACTTTGTAACAATGTAACATGTAAGTTCCAATGTTGCCCTTCCCCATCCTCCGTGAAAAGAATAGAGATGCTGTTTGTTGGATAGGGACCAAAAAACCCTGCATCCTTATTTTATGCAGGCGGGCATCATTGAATTATTGTATCAGCAAATAATGTTGGAAGTACCCACGTCTGCCTCCCGCATTCCACCATACGATACGTACAAAGCCAAGACTGTAGCATCGGCATCGGTTCCGTGTCAATGGCTGCTACAGAGCTATGGGAGCTATGAGAGCAGGCATCGGGTAGCCCCATATGTGCGATTTTGTATATTTAAGATTAGGACGACAGGGTAGGGGGGAACCGCACCACGTGTGCTAGTAGGGCCTCTTCCTTAAAACTACGCAGGGCTAATGCCCGGCGTTCACTCACTCACTCCAACAACCGCAGGGGCGGGACCCTCACCCTTGCTCAAGCCATCCAGCCACCCCAGCAACCCTCAACCCCAACCTCCTAGACCCTCAAACCCTACCCCCTCCTTCATCTGGTCAACCGCCCTCTCGACCCTTCACCCCAGACCCTAGAACCGCCCCTTTTCCCCTCACCTGGTCGTCTGCCCTCGTAACTAATCACCCCAGACCCTAAAACCCTACCCTCTTTGTCACCTGGTCAACCATCCACTCAACCCTCAACCCCAACCGCCAAATCCCCTTTGCTTTGGCAAAACATGACATGTGATCCTATGAATTGGTACTATGCCCACCTGTAGAGTACAAACTGCTTTTACCAAGCAGTTTGACAGCTCCGCCTCAGGGTGGGGATATTATAATAATAATATTAATAATAAGCACCCCCCCATTTTGTTACAAAACGAGACGTGGGGGCCTAGTTGCACTTTGGTATGGCACTTCGCAAAATATGATATGACCGGTAACAGGCACCGAGCCATAAACAGCATCTCCCAAAGTAGTGCGACAGCTCCACCTTGCCAGCACCCAAAGCTAGGAGAGTACAGCGCATCATGGAGCTGGAACACCACTGGCAGTATTGTTTTGCCATGCAGGCACCACATGCAAGGGCCATCCGCTGGAGCCCATGCTTGAAAATGCCAAGGTTGTCAACACCATAAACAAACGCCGAGTCCATTACGCATCATGGCCATGGAAGGAGCTCATGATCGTCCTGCTGATGCCTGCCATTGCTGGCTCCCCCCTACCGCCCTGATAATGGCTCCTCACTACCAGCAGCCGAGCTCTCTCTCTCTGCCATCGACAAACCTCCATCAATGGCCAAAAGCAGTATCGGCATAATTCGGACCTGCTCACCTACCCCCGGTGTAATGTCAGGGCCGATCAGGCATTAGGCGATCCGCCGATCAGACATGCATCACCAATCCAAAGAACTGATGATAAGAAACAATGATACTTACGACCCCCTTGCAAACTCCCTAGTTGTTCATGCTTGTAATTGCCCCAGTAGTGTGTCACCTGCCAGGTCATGCCTGCCACCATGGCTTAATACCAGCCGTACTGAAGAAGCAGTGGACCTGGCAAAAGACCGCTATCAACGACTGATGCACAATCGTTGCAGAACTACTAGGCACCCTTCGTCATGCACACTCAGATCTAGCTCAACCCTCTTGCAAAACTTTCTAGTCAACATGCCTGTAATTGCCCCAGCAGTGTGTCACCTGCGGCCAGGTCATGATGGTTTGATACCAATGCTGAATTGGCACGCGACCTGGCAAAGAACCACTACCATGACTCCGATGCACAATCATATTGCATGCCTAGGCATCCTTCACCATGGATCTATCCCCCTCAAGGGTTTGAGACTCCGCAGTCCATGTCTGTAAATGCACCAGTAGTGTGTTACCTGCCAGGTCAAGCCTCTCGAATAGCTGCTGCACCCGGATTCAGACGCAATTGATGACCTGGCGGAAAACACCTTCCATGACTGTCGCACAACTATGGTTCAGCGCACTAAAGCATACACAACGCCACGAGACCCAGCCCCTGGAAATAGTTACCCTATGCTAGACGCTACTACCCATCGTCAACCCCTCAGCCAGGGACTGATGCTAAACTCAGCTCCTTTTCAGACATTCCTTCTCCCAAACCTGCATTTACACGGTCCTGCCTGACCTCTAAGTTTACAGACCTAGTTACAAGCTGCTACCACCAAGCAGTGTGACAGCTCCATTCCGCCATCGGAACCCTACCCATAAGGTCCATTGCACACAATGGAGCTGGAACACTGCTGGCGGGTTTGATTTGCAATGCAAGCTTGGCATAAAAGGGCCAGGGGTGGAGCCCATTGCTTTAGAAGCCTGTGCCTAAGACACAGATAAACCCCAGTGCTCACCATGAGAATGCTTACCCAAATTCATTGCTGTGCCCCATAGCAAGGCACAACTTCAACCATATAACCATTTAATCCCGCGTCCCCTTACTTTTTCCCCGAGTTCCCCAGCTCTCTCCCCGTTCTACTCTGAGGTGCACACCGACCGGGGGGGGGGGGGGGGGGGTGCCGGTCCGCACAAATTACTGCTGCCTCCCCTTCATCCCTTCAATCCAACAAACGGCAGGATCTTCACAATCCCCAGTTGGGAACTGCCTGTTCCTCACCAGCCCTGCCGTCGCTCAAGCCATCCGCCCGCCCCCCACCCTTACCCCCTCCCAAAAACCAATTGTAGCTCCGTTCTTAACGCCATTGTTTTGTAGTTTTATGCAGGTGCATGTAATTTGTTTTCCCAATAGTTCGCCCCCTAGGCCTGACCGATTGTCCTCTGCAGGCATTTGTCGCATAAGAAAGCATTTGTAAAGCCCCCCGTGCTGCAGTCTGAGGTTATGTCGTGAAACCGAAAAAGTACATCGCTTGCGGAATGCTAGGGCAAGCAGTGGTATGTAGCCCTGCCAATGGTAGAGCCATTGTTTTTGTTTTAATCAGATGCATGCCTGTTTCTCCCCCAGTTTGCCCCCTGACTGCTGAGCGTCTGCTGGCATTTCTCGCATAGAACTATAGAGTAAAGCCTGCTGCACGTCTGACAGTGCTGTCACGAAACACATAAACGACATGCTTGCCGAATGTGGGGCGACGAAATGCTTGCTGGCCAGAGTTATATTGGCCAGTCCGCCCGATGGTCGCCTTCAGTGAGGCACTTGTGCCCCAGGACTGAACATAAAATTAATCCCCGTAGCCGTACCGTTGTGATGTCACAACGCATACAACAAACACGCATGCAGAATGCGAGGCAAAGACATGCTTGCTAGAAAGAGTTATTTCACCCAGCCCCCCCGTGGTCGCTCGAAGGCACTTGTGTGCTCGACCACTCTATTCCCCGTAGCCGTACCGTGGTGACGTTCGGACCTGCATAAGAAATATGCCTGCAGAACTCCAGGCAAACCAATGCTTGCTGGCAAGAGTTATTTGGCGAAAACCGGTGAGATGCTGGTGCCAATCGTAGCGTCCGCTCCTTCACTTTCCGTTGCCCCTCTGCAAGGCGCTAAGCTTGTGGTACTCACGGAGGCGCTCACATAGACGCCCCAAGCGCAGCCTGGGATGCCTTATAGGTCACGGTCTGCCTCGCGGCAGGCACCAATCGACACTCTTCGGCACCGGTGTCACCATTGCCCGACGTCCTGACAATAGAACGGTAACCAAACCCCCCCTCGGCTATCACCTGGTTGTCTGCCCCAACTGTTATAACCCAAATTTAAAACCCAAAACCCTCCCCACTCCACCCCCCAAGTGGTCGTCTACCAGCAAACTGCCCATACCGCCCTGACAGAGAGAGAAAACTACGCAGAGGAGGGAAATCCCTTCTTGCATATGTTAAGGGAGTGTGACAACACATCCTCAATCCCAGCAACCGAAGTCTCGATCTCTGCCATCCACCACCCTCCATTTAAGGCCAGAAGCAGTACTGCCGTGATTCCTGACTGGGAAGTAGTCACCTGCCTTCTGCATGCTGTCCCAACCAGGCAGGCATCACCAAGATAGGGAACTGATGATGAAAATGAAGTAATTGGGGAATACTTACACATGCCTCAGCCTTGAGAAGTACAAGGCAGCTCCGTTACAAGGCAGGACCAAAGCTCGGGCCCTTAGCACAGACGCACTTACGCTATAAACAACGCCTGCCACAAGCCCTACACACACATTCCACATACCATGACAAATGCACTACCGACAATGTCACCACGTGGAGCCAATAGTTGCTTCAAACCTTGTGTGATGGTGAGCGTTCCCTTTAGCGTTCCAGACCTAGTGCTGCACTAACTAGCACGGCCCGGACGTTTCACATCACTGCTGAAAACTTTAAGACCCGGACCCATTGCATACTTACTTTGATTTGTCATTATTCGGGGATGAATGGCAAGGTCGTATTTTCGATACCTTTTCTTCTGGACCAAGAGGTGATATTGCTGAGACATTCACTTCTGATGGACCAGGTTCCAGTATTTCTGCCCATGGAGCCTAGGTTGGCTCCGTACGGGCGCCCCCTTTGAGGGGCCATGATGTAATCGTAATCGTAATCGTAATCATAATTGACATAACACAAGCAGCCAACAAACACCCTAATGGCTCAGGCACATTCCGCGAGAGTTATGATTTAGCTTGCAAATATATCAAAGTGGCCTGCAACGCTTGCTAGACAGGCACCGTGCAGTGTCTACAAGCTGTCACCCAACCAATTGAGCTACTCCCACCAGCAACCAGGGACAAGAGTTTACCACCCGTGATGTGAGGAAGCCCAGCAATCATCATTCTTATCAAGACCACTAACGTTATGACAAAGGCACTGTCAAACCCAATCGACCTCAGCTCAAGACCGCAGCACTACCAGCAGCCGCACTGGTCCAGGATTTAGTCCAAAGCTTCCAAGATGGCATCAGTCCTTGAGACTGTGAATGCACCACCTTCTTACAAATTTTGGGTCTTCACCGTCTGCAGCAGCGGCACAGCAACAGCAATGGCACAGGATCAGCAAAAGCAGGAGTGTGCAAGCAAGGTATGGATCATTGTAAACACAACTTGAAGCATGCAGCTCAACCAGCAAACATAAGCATGTGAGGTCTACTTGGCCACGCCAGCAGCTGAGAAGCCGTCGATTTGTCTGTTTTGAGACCCAAGGGGAGGGGGAGAAGGGGGCCCGAAAGGATCGTAATGGATTAAGAATTGCGCCCACGGGCCCGGGGGGGGGGGTCCCCCCTACAAAACCCTCTCATATCTCAGCTTGACACCAACCCAAAGCTTGTTGCTTGCTTAGGCAGTGGGTCACCCTCCAAGTTTGTTATGTCCTGCCATCTGGCTTCTAACAGAAATAAGCACGCACAACCTGGCCGGAAATGCCCACTGAACAGAAATTAATCGCACGAGTGCAATGCACAGATCGGATAGCCGAGCCAACAGCCCGACAAGAGGCAATACCAACTTATAAATTGTGCACCCTTCGAATACCTGCAGTGGACAGGTGCCAGAATCCGTGCAAAGACAATTCCATCCCACGCACTCATCCTAGGCATCCCAGCTACCTAGCCATTCTAGGCATCCCACCCATCCACCCATCCTCAGATAACGTGCCTCCCAACCACCAGACGTGCCGTTATGTCATCTCTGTATAATTAGGCATGCGCATCACCCACAGGACCTGCTAATAACATGCTATTACTGACTAATGGACCATCCGTAACACTCAGTTGCTTTTTAGGCCTACATAAGTACGAGAAGTAATAATACACCCACCAGTGAACTCCACAGCCAACATACCTAATCGCATACGATTTACTAGCTGGCCGCCTTGGTTGCAAATCTACGTACCATGACTCTGAATGCATTGTACCACTGCCATGCGGAGCCTTTTGTGTTATCTGCCAGGTCATGCCTCTCCAACATGCCTTGCTAAACAAGACAAGGCAGCAGACACTGACCTGGCAGAAAACCACTAGGCATTCACACCCTAAATCCAACATCATATAACAACAATCACTCGTCCACGCCTCCAAATGAACCAGCAGTGCGTTTTCTGCCGGGTCAGTACCTCCGCACCAGGGCTCGCTACCTGTTAGGGAAGAAGAGTATCGTGACGAATAACCACTACCACAGATTACATATTACAGATTACAGATTACAAAGTGGCCCCACAAAGGGGGCGCCCGTAACGGAGCCAAACTAGGCTCCATGGGCATCATACACCATGCCAGACTCATCAATATAATCATCATAGTCAGACGAAAACGTATCAATTTGATAACCAACCAGACCTAGCTCCTCTAGTGTCTCCCTAGTTGCATAAGGTAGAAGGTCGGATGCTTCAAAGCGCCTATAGTCTAGGCATTCTGATACAAAGGCAGCAACCTTCCTGGGGTTCTGGTTCATGAAAGCACTGACCTTCCCAGAGGGCCGCATAGACCGAGCAACCCGGGACACTCCTCCAAAATTTGAGAACAATGCTTCCTCATACTTCAAGCGAATGTGGTGATATGTGGGGCATTCAAACAGGACATGATACTCATCCTCCATAACTGAGCCCAAAGTACACTTCTGACAGACCCTCTCATATCTCGGCAACCGAGCGGGGGCCGGCACCCACCTTTCAGTTTCCACTCTTAAATGATGTGCACCAGTCCTAAACCGTATCAACTGCTTAATTTGAGAAAAAGGGATCCCACCAGAATGCTTAATGTAGTTGGGCATACCCGGAGGGTAGCCTTTCTCCTGTGTCCCACCAGTCCCATGGGGAACAGCAAACCAATTGTTGTACGTAACTAATCTTATACGCGCCGTGGGTGCTGTCCTGGGGTTTGACTCCAAATTCTCCCAAGGTTCTACCTGAACAAATTTCTCCCATGCAGCCCACACTACCCCACTGGGAACAGGTAAAATGCGGTCAGCTGTGGAGTCAAAGCCAAACTGTTTGACAAAATCCTGCACAGTGGCAGCATCATCCCTGGAGCCCCGGCCAGTGATCATATGCATCATAGACAAAAACCTTCCGGCCCACGATGTGTTCCTCTTTGGAGCGGCTTGCGCTCTTTTAATGGACTCCCTAACAGTAATACCCAAGATACTGTTGCCACGAACCACGAACCTTGCACAACTACGCATTGATCACCCTAAGCCCATCATCCATATTGCAGATCTCCCTTCCCATGCCTGTTCATGCACCAGTAGTATGTGAACCGCCAGGTCATGTTTCTGCACCAGTTCTGAAAGAGCGCTTTGACCTGACGAAGCACCGCCTCTACCATGACTTTTGCACAACTAGGCATCTATCGCCCTAAGTCCATCACCCTAAACTAAACTTCCTCGTACATGCACCAGTAGTATGTTTCACCTGCCAGGTCATGCCTCCACACCATGGCTTGCTGCAAGTTACTAGAAGACAGAGCTTGACCTCGCAAAAGGACCACTACAATGACCCTTGCACAACTAACTATGCAATACTCACCCTGAACCCAATATCACCAATACTGCAGATCTCCCTTGCCCATGCCTGAAAATGAACCAGTAGTAAGCTTTCTGCCAGGTCACACCTCTGCACATGGATTCCTACCACCTGGAAAGAAGTGCATGACCTGCCGGAGAACCGCTACCATGGCTTCCTGCCAGTTGGACAGCAGCACGGTGACCTGGCAACTTAGGGCCACTGCCATGGCCCTTCGGCACAACTGATTAGGCATTCATCGCCCAAAACCCATCACCAATAATGCAGATCTCCCTTGCCGATGCCTTGTGAAATTTCGTGGAACGCTTTCCCAAATGGGCTTAGCGCCTGCACCGCTCTGCTACAGTTAGCCCTATATGATATGTTTGCACGTCTGCGTCACAGCTAGCTGCCGTTTGCTGCCTGTACGAGCCTTGCGAGCTCTTGCCACATTGCTCAGCTCGGCCCAACCTCGTAGCAGGTAATGCAAAGAAGTAGCGACCTTCTCGCAATAACAGAAGATGCATATTGAACAATAAGTATTGCTTGAGGCGGCGGTTGCATGATCCCTGCCTTTCAGTGGCAGCATCGAACCAGAACATCTGCGTTTTGGCAAGATGGTCGCAGGCAGCTGCTCTATTGTGGAAGTGCATGATCCAGCCGGCATTTCCCAGGTACACGGGCACCATATGTGTCCGTGAAAATGTGCTATCAGCCGCCAAATTAAAGCTTTGTTCATAACGAAGTCGACCACCTGAAAGATCGGTCCCAGCACCCTTGTCAAAAGCAACACAAAAAAGCAGCGAATGGTGTGCTCGCTTTCCTTGTAATCTACGCGTGCATGTACATGGGGAGGACTGACAAAGCGCTGAGCATTGCATGCTGACATTAACACAAGGCAAGTCTGTAGACATGCTTTCGACAGATGCGCAAGTAAGAAGCAGCAATGTTGAGTGCAGCCACTTGTAGCCAATAGAACCTTTAATCAAAATAAAGCCTCGGTGAAGAAAGCGGGCATTGATATGCGCTGCCAAGCGCTGCAACCCGAACGAAGTTGGGAAGCGTTCCGTTCCTACCGTCCTGAAGCCGGTTCCAGGTTCCGGTTCCAGGGCAAAATGTCCTCAGTTCCGCGGTTCCAGCTATGCCAAACATGTCAGTTCCTGGTTCCAGCCCTGGGCCACCCTCTGGCCAACATGTCACATGCTGGTTCCAGCAAGTTTATTACAAAGTGTAGAGTGCTCAACTGAGTGCAAGAATAGCATTTTCCATTGTACAATTGGTTGTAATAAGTACAAATCATCGCTGGCTTCTGGGGCTTCGCCCCAGACCCCACCAGGGGGGCTGTTCCTCCCCCCTGGACCCCCGCCTCCTGCTTGGGTCCATGCTGCGCATCGACATGGCATGGTCTCCCCCAGAAAAGTTTGGTTCCAGAGGCCTTGTTCAAGTCTAGTTCTGGTTCCAGAGGAGGTTGTGGAACCGGCTTCAGGACGTTACGTTCCTCAAAACGAAGTCGGTAACGAAGTCGCCCCAGAGCTGCGACGCTATGTGCAAACTCCCTAATCGCCCAGCCCGTAATTGCACCACAGTGGTGAGTCACCCGCCAGGTCATGCCTCCACACCATGGCTTGATACCAGGACTCTGGATTGGCAGCTGACCTGGCAAGGAACCGCTTCCATGAATGATGCACAATAATTGCACCACTAAGCATCCTTCAACATAGATCTACCGCCCTCTTGCAAAATTCCCTAGCCCATGGCTGTTAATGCACCAGGAGTGTGTTACCCGCCAGGTGATACTTTTAGGCCATACCTCTGCACTTTGGCTTGCTACCAGTCACAGGAGAGAGCTTGACCTGGCAAGGAACCCCTACCATGACTGATGCACAATGACTGGACCACTAGGCATCCTTTTGACATAGATCCACCACCCACTAGCTTGCAAAATTCTTTAGTCCATGGCTGTAAGTAAATGCACCAATAGCGTGTTAATTGCCAGGTCATGCCTCCGTAAGATGGGCTGCTGCCACCTTTACGCTGGCAGGGTTGACCTGGCAGAAACCCACTATGATGCTGTTGCACAATTATTGGTGCATTCACACTACCAATTACCAATTACCAATTACCAAATGGCCCCGTCAAAGCGGGGCGCCGGTGGGGGCAGCGCCACCCACAAGGAGCCAACTTAGGCTCCAACGGCATACTCAAGTTCCTGTCCAAAACTGACACCATGGCTGCCACCAGCCCACCCTAGATCCCTTGCTAGCCAATGTATGTCAGGCCAGCCCATTTCGACTTGCCATGTGCTGACCAGTTGACCCAGTCAGCAGCAAGCCAAGCAGTTTAATGCCTTGCTCAGGGCTCACTACACCCACCAGCAGTTGCAGCGCCATGACGCCGCCCAGCCCATGGACGAGATTACCCTATGCTATTACCCCCCCCCCCATTAACTTACAGGGGAGGGGACCTCACGCCCCTCCTTGCATAGCTCTCTCTCTCCTCTCTCTACCCTATGCTATATGTTAAACCCACCATCAACCTCTCAGCCAGTGGCTCATGCTAAAGTCAGCTTCGTTTCTGACATTCCTCCTCCCAACCCTGCATCTCAGTGATCCTTCCTGAGTGAACTCCAATAAGCACATCGCAATTTTCTGTCAAAGCTCTAGGTGGAAGGCCTATGGCACCTTGCTATGGCACATAATGGGCTATGGCACATAATGGAATGTGCTACTATGAATCGGCATTATGCCCAGCTGTAGTTACAAGCTGAGACTACCACCAAGCAGTGTGACAGCTCCATTCAACCAGAACCCTAATCATAGGGTCCAGTCAATACAATGGAGCTGAAACAACACTGGCCTTTTGGGATCCAATGCATGACAGGGTCAAAGGTGGAGCCCCTTGCTTGAGAATCCTGAGCCTGAGACACGGATAGACCCCACTTCTCACCATGAGAACTGCTAACCCCAAGTTGCTGTGCACCATAGCAAGGCACGACTTCAACCACATAAATACTAATCAGGCATCCCCTTGCCCCCTCCCATTCTCCCCTAGTTCGCCGGCTCTCCTTCCAATCCAACGAACCCCACCAGGCAACCTTCATCCCCGGCAATGTGCCAGCACCATCTAGCTAATCAAGAGACTTAGGATAGGGTTTAGGCTGGCATACTAAACCCTAAACTGCGCAGAAGTTTAGGTTGTGCGGCGGTGTGCGCCACCGCCACCTAGCTAAAGATAAGGGGCCTCCTTATAACTTCATTTCCCACACCTCAGCCCAACTCGCTGCTAATCTTCCTGCCCCAAGTAATGCGCCCATTCATTCTGCCACCACTTGGAAGCTAATCTCCTCAAGCCAACAGGGTCGTATGTTATCGGAAAAGGCAACCCCTTCTCCTACCCCTTCCCTCTCCCATTGAAAGGGCATAAAAACCTACCTTCCCTACCCTTTTTACATGACGGAAGTCATACACCACTTCCGGCGCTGCCCTTTCCCGTTGTAGTATGTTGCCTGCCAGGTCATGCCTCTGATGCGGCATCATTGCTTGCAATCATTCCTTAATACCATCGGGCAGACCTGCCAAGGAACCTCTACCATGTTTTCTGCTCAGATTAATTCTGCATTAACCGAGTTTCACTCTTGCCTCAACAATGTTGTTACAACCACCTGCCCATGCCACCCAAGTCAATTACAGTGTGCAAGCACATACTGACCATAAGGCACAGCAGGGTACCCCTGGCCACAGTCCTGGCGGGGGGGGGGGGGGGGCCGGGTCTGGAGGTCCATATCAGATCCTTAGGACGGGGGTCCTACAGTTTTCTGTTGCCCCCCCCCCCCCCCCCTTCCCGCTGCACTCCCTAAACTCCCACCATATGCATGCCCATAAAGCACAACCCTGTCCACCCCTTACTTGCCAAGGGGTGCGGATCAGTGATTACCTTCAGCTATACACTAGCGCGACAGCTCCACTTGCCACCAACTCATCAGGAGAGCCACCAGTAGCATCATGGAGCTGAAACACCACTGACAGTATTGATTTGCAATGCAGGCTCCACATGCAAGAACCACCGGCTGGATGGAGCCACAGCTTGAGGACGCTGAGATTTGAACACCACCAAACATCGAGCCCAGTAGTGATCCGTCACGACCGCGAAAGGAGCCTTGACGGTCTTCTTGACTGTCCTTCCTTTGCCTGACATTGCTCACGCCCCACCCTACTGTCCTGATAGTGCATCCTCACTACCAGCAGCCGAGCTCTCTCTCTGCCATCGACCACCCTCATCAATGGCCAGGAGCAGTACCGGCATCGTCCGGATCTGCTCACCTACCCCCTGCGTGCTGTCAGGGCCGATCAGGCAATTAGGCGATCAGCCGATGAGGGCAGGCATCACCAAGCTAAATGACTGATGATGAGAATTACGGGGGAATATTCACATGTGCCTCAGCCTCACACTTCTCCATAAGGACCAAGCCTTCGAAGCCTTAGCACAGGCTCACATACGCTACATGACGACTGCCGCCACAAGGCTTAGGCTCGTACTGGCATTAACTCGCTACCAACAACATCAACACGAGCAGCCATTGCTTCAACCTTGTATGCTGCAGCGTTCCCATTCATGCTGCAGTAAGTAGCACAGCCCAACAAGCTTCAGCAACACGCTTACAACCATCTTAACCACTGAGAGTAATGTGGTACCGGGGAGGCTTCTACATCCCACCCAAAGGCACTACTGCACCCATGCTGAACACTCATGCTAAAACCCTGACCCATCACGCAATTGATGCAACACAAGCAGCTGACAAACAAACCAATTGCTCCTGAGTATTCCAAGAATCATGACTTAGCCTGCACAGATCTGGCCTCCAATGCTTGTTAGGGCTAGGCACGACACTAGCTGCCACCCAACCGATTGAGCTATTCCCCAAAGGAAACAGGGAGCTAGTGCCCAAAGGAATCAGGGACAAGGGGTCACCACCTGCTGCGGGGAAGCTCAGCATACATCATTCATCCAAAACCACTAACATTATGATAAAGGCACTGTCAACCCCAATTGAACCCCAGCTCAAGACTGCAGCTGCACTTGTCGAGAATTTAGTCCAATGCTTCCAAGATGGCATCAGCACTGGAGACTGTGAATGCACCACCCTCTTCCAAGTTGAGGGTCTTCACCGTCTGCAGCAGCAGCACAGCAACAGCAATGGCACAGGATCAGCAAAAGCAGGACTGTGCAAGCAAGGTATGGATCATTGCAAACACAGCATGAAGCATGCAGGTCAACCAGCAAACATAAGCATGCATTTGAGGTCTACTTGGCCACACCAGCAGCTGAGAAGCGGTTTGTCGTTTTGGTACCCAAGGGGACTAAGGGGGAGAAGGGGGCCGAGAGGATAGGAATTGCTCTCGGAGGGGGGGGGATCTCCCCCCTACAAGGCCCTCTCTAATCCCAGCTTATCACGGCCAACCCAAAGCTTGTTGCTTGCTCAGGCAGTGGCTCATCCTCCAAGGTATGACTGCTTTCTGGCTTATCCTTAATTAGCGCCACATAACCTGGCACTAGGAACTGCCTGATTGACACGCAGAACCATTGAACAAGTGCTTTGCACAGACCGCGAGCAATCCGACCACTCGAACTGTGCCAATCCCGACCTACACACTGCGCACTCTTGCAATGCCTGAAGTAGATAGGTGTCAATTCCTTTCAAAAAGCATTGATCCCATCCCACCCACTCATCCTAGGCATCCCACTTACATTACTGTCTACTAATCAGACATGCTATTCACCCACTGGACCTGCTAAGATACATGTGCACCGGTGCTATTACTGACTAATGGACCAGCCTCTAACAGTTGTTGCTAGGCTTACATGCGCACCAGTAACTGATTAGCACCCACCATTAAATTAACAGCCGCTACAGACCTACTCCCAACTGTTCTACTGGCTATTTGCCCTGGGTGAAAACTCAAGTGACATGCCTACAAATGCACTGAGCGTTAGGCCCATCCATCACTAGGATCCCACCACCGTAATGCGATACTGACTTGTCCCACGCCTCAATATGAATAGCAGCGCATTACCTGCCAGGTCATACCTCTGCATCCTGGCTTGCTACCAGTCATGCACAGAGTGTGACCTCGCAAAGGACCACTACCATGACCCTTGCACAACAAACTAGGCATTCATAGTATGTTACCCGCCAGGTCATGCCTCTGCAACCATGACAGGAACCACCGGGGGGGAATACCTAAGTGGGCAGGTAGAGGCAAACCACTTGGACAGAGGAATTGAACAGCTAGCAACCGGGCCAGACCTTCGTTTGATCACTAAATAAATAAAGGAACACCGCTTGGTGCCAACGGTTGGCTGTGAAGTTTCAGATGTGTTTCTTAGGCTCGTGCAGTGGCCTGCATCCGCGCATCCCACGGGCCATATGCCAAGTTGTCGAATATGGCAGTTCCGCATAGCATAGTTGCTCAAAACTAGTCGGTATAGTCCACTAACATGTTCCGTGTTGAAAGATCACACATTAAGCTGCTCTTTGTAGGGGCCTGTAGGTCGTGCACTTAGGGATGCGCGAGAGGGGCCCCCCTTTCATACAAACAGGGCCCCGACCTAAGGGCCATGATGGGATGGACTGAGGGCACATCCTAGATATTCCAGAGGCCCGTGTACCCCTTTATTAAGGGCCGCTTTTAGCTGAAACAGTGTTTCCCCTCGAATTTGATCTCCACCCCTTGGAGTTTAGCGGGCCGCTAAAGTGCGGTGGTTCTTGGCATGTGCCTTGCTTAGAGGCTTCTGCACTGGAGCTGACTTGGCGGAAACCGTCAGGCCCATTCATCACTAAAATCCCAACACCATATTGCAACAGTCGCTTGCCCATGCATGGAAATGAGCCGGTAGATAGTGTGTTGTTCTGCCGGGTCAAACTTCCGCATCCTGGCTTGCTACCAGTTACAAGAAGGCGTATGACCTGGCAAAGAACCCCTGCCACAACCCTTCACAGCTAGGCAACTTTCACCCTAAATCCATCACCCGTATTGCATCTCTCTGGCTTGCCCATGTCAGTACATGCACCAGTTGTATGTAATCTGCCAGGTCATGCCTCTGCATCCTGGCTTGATACCAGGCCTATGATTTGGCAACTGACCTGGCAAATAACTGCTACCGGTTGCACAACAATTGCACCACTAGGCATCCGCCTTCACCCTAGCTCTACCACCCTCTTGCAAAACCCCTAGTCCATGACTGTAAATGGACCAGTAGTGTGTTTATTGCCAGGTCATGCCTCCACACCATGGCTTGATACCAGCAGGGCTATGATATGCATCTGACCTGGCAAAGCACCGCTCCGGATGAATATTGCATCAGTAGGCATCCTCAACATAGATCTGCCACCCTCTTGCAAGACTCTCCCCAGTCAGCCATGGCTGTAACCGCACCAGTAGTGTGCTATAATGCCACGTCATGCCTCTGCAAGATGGGCTGCTGCCCACAGTACGAATGCAACCTGACCTGGCAGAAAAGCACTGTGAAGCTGTTCCACAACTATTGGCACATTCACACAACACCCGCCACTATTACTTGCAGCGTGACGAGGCCCAGCCCCTGGACGAGATTACCTTATGCTATATGTTAACCCCACCATCAACCTCTCAACCAGTGGCACACGCTGAAGTCAGCTTCGTTTCTGACATTCCTCCTCCCAATCCTGCATCAAGTGACCCTGCCTGAGTGAACTCTAAAAAGCAGATCGCCATTTTCTGTCATGGCTCCAAGTGACCTCGCAAAGAAACACTACCAAAGACATTTGCTCAACTAGGCATCCTTCACCATATCCCAGAATCACGACGTGATCCGTACACACCAGGATCGGTCGGTCTTAGCGATCGCGGATTTCCAGTGGGAAATGCTCAAATCTGGTCCTTCCACCCTTCCCATGGCCTCCACAGTACGTCTCAGAACGTGCTGTTTGCTGCAAACGGTCCCAAACCTGTCATAATTTGTGTGTATATGGTTTGAGCATGATTGGTGGATGCTTGATGGCTGAGTCCGTCTGTTTTCATTTCCCATGCGCCCAACCTGGGTTGGAGCTTTCGGCCAGGAATGAGGCTTCTATCATGCCCGCAGACAGCCACAGTACATAGTATGTATATACACCTAACACTGGTGCATAACACGGCCTCCTCAAGAGAGACATGTGCTGTTAGACCCTCCACGCTCTACTGGGTGGATCGTGGCTTACCCATTCATCTCCTTTCATGGAGACAATCAACCCTCAACACTCTGGATAGTCAAGGTTTGTTATGTTATGTTATGCAAGGTAACAGTAATTGGCGTAGACTGGCATCAATATTTGGCTGCTAGCAGCTTTCGCATGGCTGTCCGTCTGAGCCTAGCATGGCAAGATGGTTACTGATATCACGCCATTAAAGCAAGACAGCAGCACCAACAGGAGCACAAATGTAACGAAGACTCTTATAGCATCTTAATCCAATGAGCACAGGCAAGGCACACCTTTTGCTTGCCTGCTTTCAGTGGCCACCTCGTTCCTCTATTATGCCACGACTTGAGCCTAGAAATGCGCACATGCAGCAACTCTCCATGCATTCAAGCAGCTCCCAATGACATATTGATAAGTTAGGTTCATGACCCTACGTGGTGGCGCGCTAATAACGTCTGTGCAGCGTGAGAGAGCCGGATTCTTAGACCGGCCTGTTCTGCCTTGTACGGATGTCGTCATGGCTACCAGTCCCTTGGAGAAGGGCACAGGAATTGCAGAACTGGGCATTTTTTACCATAGCTCTACCACCCTCTTGCAAAACTCCACAGTCCATGGCTGTAGCTGCACCAGTGGTGGTGTGCTAATAAGTGCCAGGTCATGCCTCTGCAAGATGGGCTGCTGCAACCATTACAGGGACAAGATGATGTGGCAGAACACCACTATTATGCCTGGTCGCTTTCAACTATGTTGCAGAAGCCCATGTCAGTGCATGCTGCACCAGTAGTAAGTAACATGCCGGGTCATGCTCCCACATCATGGTTTTATACCAGGGTGTGGAAGTTGCAGTTCACCTGGCAAAGAAACGCTACCTTGATTCGGTTGCACAACTAGGCCCAGAGGTCTATCAGGTGCCCTCTTGCAAAGCTCCCTATTCGGCCATGCCCGTATGTAAGGCACCAGTAGTGTGTCACCTGCCAGGTCATGCCTCTGCAAAATGTGCTGCTGCAACCCCTTATTTAAAAACCATGACCTAGCAGAAAACCACCAGTGACCATGCATGACTGTCCCACAACTACTATGGTCCATACCCTAAGCCCATCCTATATGCGGAACTGCCACAAGGCCCAGCCCCTAAAATGTCACCTTCTGCCTATACGCTAAACCTACCCTTGACCTCTGTGAGTCTCAGCCAATGAGTCACGCTAACCCCAGCTTCGTCCCGCACACTCTTTTTCTCAAACCTGCATGTCAAAAGACATTAGAACAGATTGCATCGGCGGCACTTCCGCTATATACAACATATCATCGAGAGTAGACACCTGGCCACTCATGTCCAGCTGATTCTGAAAGCTGCTACCAGCAAGTAGTGTGACAGCTTCACCTTGCCAGCAACCCATTAGAAAGCTACATTGGCAATCTTGAGCTGAAACACCACTGCCTGTTGTATTTTAATTTGCGATGCAACCTTGACCACGCAAGCCTGCCATCCCTTGAGGCCATGTTTAGGAATCCCAGGGCTCGAGACGCAACGCAACCCGAATCACCCTGAGTGCCAAAGAACATGTTGAATGTGAGGGCTTAGCCTACGGCCCATCCACGACGGATGCATCGTGCATCCTGGCAATGTACCCCTTCACATGTTCAGTTGTTATATCCCTTTCCCTTGTCCCCTCCGCATTCTCCCGGAGGTCCGCACCCTCCCGAATTTCTCCGGCTCCCTCTTTAGCACTCTCCCCCGGGCACCTCTCATCATCAACTCCGCCATCACCACCTAGCTAAAAAAAAGGGTTCAGGCTTTACAGTAGTTTTGTAATCTTAACCAAAACTCCGCATCGCTGCCTAGCCAAACAAGGGCCTTCTTACCAGCCCTAGACCTGTTCAACAATGAGGGTCAGACCAATTGGGACGTCTGCACAGACTGCTGCTGCCTCCCTTGGTTGCCTTCCCTGCAGCTCCTTCACAACCCCCAATAGGAACTGCCTTCCTCACACCCTCGCTCAGCTCCCCCCGCTCTTCCGCGACCTGATGGGCCGCCCCCTCAACCCTCAACCCGGGCCCCAAACCCTCAGCCTCCTCCACCTCCCTCATCTGGTCCACTGCATCCCCTCAACTGTTTACCCCAAACCCTAAAGACCTCCGTCCCTGACTCCTGCCCCTTTTACCAGCATGGCAAACCTCCTTATACGCAACCCTAAACCCTTGTCCACTAAACCAAGCTTGACACGTAAGGCCTTCGCAGATGGTCCATTGCCGCCGGTCTCCTAGCATGGGCGCCTCATCACCAGCAGTCCCACACCTTGCGCCATGTGAGTTCTGCCCCTAAGTCCTAGCACTGAACCTGAGCCTGCAATCCGTCCATGCGTGCTTCCCCTGCCAGGAGTACATACCCTTTTCCCAAGCCAAGTATAACTAACACTCCCACACACACTCTCTCTCTCTTTCCATCTCGTAACTTGCTTGTACCCCTAGATCAAGCAGCCAATCAGCTTTCATGCTCAGCTGTGCCATCCCTAGGTATACTCAGGGGCCACCTTATATATGGATCACAAGGCACGCCCCGTCTCCACTGTCCTGCCCAATATTCCCGCCATTCAGCCGGCCCATTACTCCATGCCCCGGGCCCAAATCTGACTTCTTGCCCCCAGCGGCACGACCGCAAAAGCAGCCTTTCATTTCCTGATCCTCCTACCTTTGCTCGCCCTCACTCTCAGCAACCAAGCTCTCTCTATCTGGCATCGACAACCCTCCATCCACGGCCCGATAGGTACCGTACCGCCGTTTTTCCTGACCTGCTCGCCCACCTCCTGCATACACGCTGTGCCGATCAGGCAGGCATCATCAAGGTAGGGAAGTGATGATGAGAATAACATCGGAATACTTACACGTGCCTCAGCCTCATGCTTATCCGTTGGGACCAAGCCTTTATACTCTTAGCACAGGCTCACTTATGTGGCTATACGATGACTGGCAGGAGCACTCACACATACCGGCACTAACAGCCGACAATGTCACCACAGCCAGCCATTGCTTTCCCCATGTATGTTCTATCCGGTTCCCATCCTGCGGCACTGAAACACTGAAGCCCTAAACGCTTCCTTGCAACAACCATTTTAACCTTTGACTGATTTTAGAGTACTGTAGTACCTGGGAGGCTTCTTCATGCCGGCGCCCAAAGGCACTGCGCCCATGCTGAACAGTCTAAAGCCCTGGCTCATGGCACAATTGACATAACAAAAGCTGCCGACAAACAACCTAATGGCTCCTGAACATTCCATGAGTGGGCTGCACAGATATCAAAATAGTCTGCAACACTTGTCTATCACCCTGCTACAGAGTGTCACCCGACCACTTCACCTACTCCAACCAGCAACCAGGGACAAGGGTGTATCACCCTGGCTGTAGGGGAGCTCAGCATACATCATTCATCTCAAATCCATTAACATTATGCTAAAGGCACGGCCGTCAAACCCAATCGGACCACGGCAAATCAAGACCGCGGTACTACCAGCAGCAGCACAGGTCCACAGAATTTAGTCCAAAGCTTCCAAGATGGCATCCGCACTTGAGACTGTGAATGCACCACCTTCTTCCAAGTTGAGGGTCTTCACCGTCTGCAGCAGCAGCACAGCAACAGCAATCGCACAGGATCAGAGAAAGAAGAATATGCGAGCAAGGTATGGATCATGATAAACACAACTTGAAGATTGCAGCTCAACCAGCGAACAAAAGCATGCATGAGGTCTACTTGGCCATGCCGGCGGGGAGGGGGGGAGGAGGGGACCCAGAGGGTTAGTGTTACAAGTTAGGGACTGCGCCCAGGGGGGGGGGATCTAGGTCTCCCCCTACAAAGCCCTCTCTAATCCCAGCCTGACACCAACCCAGAGCTTGTTGATTGCTTAGGCAGTGGGTCTGACCCGCAGAACCATTGCACCAATGCTTTGCGCAGATTGCGAGCAGGCCGACAACCCGAAATGTGCCGATCCCAACTCATATACACTGCGTACCCGTGCAATGCCTATAGTACATAGGTGTCAATTCCATGCAAAAAGTATCCCATCACCCATCCCACCTAGGCATCCCACCCAGGCATCCCACCCACCCACCTCACCTATCCTCAATTTACATGCCTCCCAACCACCAGATGTGCTAAATGTCATCACACATGCTTTCCACACCCACTACCATTACTGGACCTGCTGCTAAGATGCTATCTCTGACTAATGGACCAACCCCTAACAGTTGTTGTTAGGCTTACATACGCACCAGAACTGCTGGACACCCACCCACCATAAAGCTGAAAGCCTACAGCCCTACTCTTAAAGTCCTTGCATCTGCTTTACTGCCTAGTCGCCTTAGTTGCAAATAAAGTAAGTGCACTGATAGTATGTTACCCGCCAGGTCATGCCTCTGCAACATGCCTTGATACCAAGATTGTTGCAGCTAATGGCTGACCCGGCGGACAACCCTTTAGGCCCATTCATCACTATAATTCCATCACCATAATGCAACAGCCGCTTGCCCATGCCTGACAACGAGCCGGTAGATCGTGTGTTTTCTGCCAGGTCATACCTCTGCATCTTGGCTTGCTACCACTGTATGCACAGAGCCGCTTAACCTGGCAAAGGACCACTACACGACCCATGCATAACCAACTAGGCGTTCATCGCCCTAAACCCATAACCCATCTCCCTTGCCCATGCCAGTACAAGCAACAGTAGTATGTGACCCGTTAGGTCGTGCCTCCGCATTATGGCTTGTTACCAGTCCGCAGTGACTTGGCAAAGAACCACTACCACGACTATTGCAGCAGCTAGGCATCTTTCACCCAAAGCCCATCATCCTATTACAAACCTCCCTCGTACATGCCCCAGTAGAATGGGTATCCGCCAGGTCATCCCTCAGCATCATAGCTTCATACCAGGGTTACATGCAGACGCAGTTGACCTTGCACAGGACCGCTACCATGCCTGATGCACTATAATTTCACAGCTAGGCATTCTTCGCTATGAACTACCACCCTTTTGCAAGACTCCTTAATCGGCCATCCCTGTGGATGCACCAGTAGCATGTTCACCCGCCAGGTCATGCCTCTGTATCATGGCTTCATACCATGGTACAAAAGGAGGAAGTGACCTGGCACAGAACCGCTACCATTACTTCTTAAATGCAACTAGGCATCCTTCACCATAGATCTACCACCCTATGCAAGCATCCCTGTGCAATTCATTTTGTCACATGTTACCTGCCAGGTCATGCCTCTGCAAGATGGGCTGCTGCAACCACACTCCTGAGACAAAACACCTGGCAGACAAAAACCATGACTGTCGCACACCTAAGGTACCGATTTGCACTAAAATAACACTAAAATAACCGCCATATGCAGAGCCACGGGGCCCACTCAGGCCCTGGACATGATCACCCTATGTCAGTTATGCTAATTGTTGAAATCACCCTCGAATCGAGCTCAGCCAGTGGCTCATGCTAAAGTCAGCTTCATTTCTGACATTGCTCCTCCCAAACCTGCATGCAGGTGGTCCTGCCTGACCTCTAACGGGCACCTCGCTGTTTTTTTTGTTAAAGCTCGAGGTGCAAGGCCTATGCCACTTTGCAATCACATTTCATGATATGCCATAGCAAAAGATGTCACTTCCGCTGTGGCAGACACATGAAAAGTGATACTGTTAATCCGCATTATCGCCAGCTCTAGTTACAAGCTGCTACTACCAAGCAGTGTAACAGCTCAATCCTGCCAAAACCCTAACCATAAGGTCAGTCTGGCGAACATACTGGAGCTGAAACATTACTGGCAGTTCTCGTCTGCACTGCCAAGCTTGGCATAGAAGGGCTGTAGGTGCAGGCCCTTGCTTTGAACCCTCCGCCTGAGACATAAAAAACCCCAGCATCTGACCATGAGAATGCAAAACGGAGTTGCTGTGCGTGTCTCGGAGCAAGGCATGGCAAAAAAACAACAAATACCAATTTTCCCTCCTTTTGCCCCCCTCCGATTCTCCCCGAGTTCGCCAGCTCTCTCTCCTATCCAACAAACCTCACCAGGTAACCCACATCCACGCAACGTGCCATTGCCACCTAGCTAAACAAGTAGTTTGGGGTTTGGGCTGGCATACTAAACCCTAAACTGCACCTGAGCACCTTACTAACCCAGGGGTTTAGGTTTTGCGGCAGTTTAGTAGGTTCTAACTCGATTGACTGCGCCATTGCCACCTAGCTCAATAAGGGGCCTTTTTGTAACATTCCCACACCTCAGCCCCACTCACTACTAATCTTCATGTCACTCGTTTTCCCAGGGTCGTATGTTGGCAGGGCAAACAACCACTTCTCTTACCCCTTCACTCTCCTACCTTACCTGGCATACAAAGCTACCTTTCCTGGTAAGTCAGAATACCAGTTGCGGCGCTGCCCTTCCCCATCCTCTCTGAAAAGGATAAGAATGCTGTTTGTGGGATAAAGACCGACAACCAGCATCATTATTACTTTCGGGCAGGCATAACTGATCTACATAACCAGCATATGGTAATATTGGAAGTACCCATATCTGCCTCCCTCATTCCACCATACGTAGAAAGCCAAGACTACGACACCGGCATTGGTTCCGGCTGCTACAGCCTTGTTTCCACTCAACAGCCACAGGGGAGGGACCCTCACCCTTGCTCAAGCCATCCACTCAACCCTCAACCCCAACCTCCCAAACCCTGACCCACCTCCTCCCTCACCTGGTCTGCTGCCCCCTCAACCTTTAACCCCAACCCCGCAAACCCTAAACCCCCCATCATCCCACCATCCTGGTATGCCGCCCCCTCAACCCTTAACCCCAACCCCCCAAACCCTAAACCCCCCCATCATCCCACCATCCTGGTATGCCGCCCCCTCAACCCTTAACCCCAACCCCCCAAACCCTAAACCCCCCCATCATCCCACCATCCTGGTATGCCGCCCCCTCAACCCTTAACCCCAACCCCCCAAACCCTAAACCCCCCCATCATCCCACCCATCCTGGTATGCCGCCCCCTCAACCCTTAACCCCAACCCCCAAAACCCTAAAACCCCCCATCCTCCCTCCCTCCTAGTATGCCGCCCCCTCAACCCTCAACCCCAACCGCCCAACCCTAACCCCACTTTCTCTCACCTGGTCGTCTACCAGCATGGCAAACCTCCTGCTGCGCACTCCTAAACCCTTATCCACAAGATCCAGCTCCACCCCTAGGGCCTTGGCAAATTGTCCATTTCCATCAGCCAGCATGAGCACCTTATCACCGGCACCCACTGTCTTGCCCCAGGCATCCATTACAAATGCGTCATTGACGCTAATGCAGGCGATGGTGTCAACACCCTTGGCCTGCAGAAGTGCCGCAAAAGGCAGCAGCAGCAGCAGCAGCAGATAGATTAAGAAAAATTCAACCCGATGGCTACGGTAGGGTTGCGATGTGCAGTTCGCTAGGCGAGCAGTACCATACATGCATGCGTGATGGTGTGCAACTTCAAGCAGAATTCAGCTTGATGGCTAGTGTGAGAATGTTGAGTCTATCTTACAGAGGTAAGCGGTGTCAACGCCATTGGCCTGTACGGGGGATACCGCCACAGGCAAGAAGCAACAGGCAGCAGCAGCAGATGTCAAACACAAGTCAGCCCTATACCCGAGGCTGGTGTGTGGCGGGTAGCGGGGACAGGCACAGGCACAAGGAGTGCAATAAGAGGCTCTCTCCTACGGGCTCTCTCCTTCACATACACAAGTCGGCCTGATGGCAGATTTGGAAGCTAATTCTCTTGATGACAGTACTTACGGCGAGATTAGTAGGCAGATGCATGCAGCCAGCGGCTCATTTTCATCTCACATTGTTCTGCTCATGGATCTAAATATGGATCCAAGGAAAGTTCCTGGTTGATGAAATGCCCTGCTGCAGTTCAGCATTTCCATGCAATGGCCATTGCTGCACTCTGGCACCTCTGCTGGGCATTTGAGAGGGAGCCGGCCAAAGCTGCCGACCCTGCCAATGCTACCAGTGCCAAATGTGTGTGCTTTCGAGCTGCTGATATGCCACTCAACCCGGCCAAACATGACTGCATTCCGAGCTCAGCGTGGTGTTCCATGAATAGGATAATGACCAAAATCCAAAAGCAATCAGATCTTTCACTGCCTGAGGCACGTAGCCCTTGCCTACATGCACCAAGTTCTGCTTCTGTTGCAGCTTGTAAAATCCTCTGCACTTGCAACTACTTCGTTGGCCCCCATATTACATTGCAATACCTCAGCGTGGCATGAGGTCGATTATCCATTATGGAACCTATGCTAGCTGAATTCTCCTGCCTGGGCCCTGCTTCTACCCGCTTACCTTGATCTCCTCTGCCTTCTCAACAAAGCCAGGAAGATGCTTCATGCTGCATGTTGGTGTGAATGCACCTGGGACAGCGAACAATACCACCTTCTTGCCCTTGCATAACTGCTCTGTCGTTAGTTCCTTCATGTTGCCCTCGGCATCAAAATACCGGAACTTTGACTCCGGTAGCTTGTCGCCCACGGCAACTGCATATGTGCGAACGCTGACGCGGGATGGGACCACCCGTAGTGGACTCGCCTGCTGCTTGAGCAGTGCACCGCCCCTGCATGGCAGTCACTCGCAGCAATCAGCAGGACTGCCTGAATGCATGGCCTGAATTATCCCATGGATATAGCGTACAGGTAATGTCAAACGCATATCGATGCACCATGCATGGACACGCTGCACAGTACTACCGCTCCTTCATGTCACTCGTTGCCGGTCTGTCAGCGGTCGCTGCTGTTACATATGCATGAGGACATAGATTCAGCACAACCAGGAGGGCTTGATCCTCAGAATTTAATGAGTTGCTAGGGAGTTGGCCAGAGTGCTTTCTAACAGATCGCGGGCATGGGCTCCTGTGCGCAAGTGGTCACTGCATACAGGAACCGACCCTTCAGCTTAGATCCGGCTAGGCTAACCTGCTGCACGCCCTTGATACACTTCTCGCCAACATTGTGAGATGTGCAGCGGCTCTGCGGTGCTACTCCTGTCTAGAGCAACCCTGTAGGTCGCACGATGTAGAGGAGCACAATCAGCAGTCAAGAGAGCTATCAGCAGAGCAACGGACGCGCTTGTTCTCCAATGCCATCTACAGCAAGTTCCGTGTGTAGCCATGATACTAGGAAAGCCCATTGGAACAAGGTTCCCTAAGGTCTGTCGCACTGCAGAAACTCAACCGTCAAGGAGGTGCGGGCAGGCTCCTACCAGGCAGCATGAGCAAACTGTTGGTGCCCGTGGCCACCGTATGTCAATGCGGCAGGGAGCTGCATCAGCAGCGGGGTTTGAGTTCAGCGGACCTCGCCCATGCCTTATCTGCACACGGCATCTTCCGTGCCCGGGCGTCCGGCTAAGACGCAGTTAACGTTCCTATACTCTTTATATACAAGTGCATACGGCCTTTGGCCGGCCACCAGGAGTGCTTTTTTAAACAAGCAAGCAAAGTCCTCCGGCGTCCAATGACCCCTTCTGCACTCGGAGGCAAGATGAATACAATTCGCTGCCATCCCTGAACCCGCATGGATAAACCGTGACGCATGCTTCATCCTTCCTCTCTAATGGGTCCAATCGTCAGCATTGTTTGGGAGCTAAGTGTGACTCTCTGCTCAAAGCCTTCACAACTCAGGAGAGCCCTGAATCTGGTGCACACCCCACATCAACAAGCTTCAACACCACCACATGTACAGCCTCATCAAACTGGGGTGCCAGTGGGGCTAAGTGCCACGCACAAGTAAGCAGCCACCAGCATACCGAACAAAACCCATGTCCAAGGGTTCAAGGTAGCTGCCCCAAGCCATATATACCAAATTACCAGATTACTGACTTCGAAGGGTCATGCCGTACGCGGTATGATCGGGTCAAAGTGTGGGTTCGCCCATGTTGCCGGCCCGAGGAATGACACTTAATCAATGTGTCGAATGCACCTCAGGTCCTTCGCAGGCAAACACACACACTGACTAGCCCAGAAGTACTAGTTATTTAGTTATCTGTACTAATTATCCTTTGGCAGAACATGTATGGCACCCCCAGCTCAGCTTGCCAACCAGTGATCAGTCAATTCAATCAACAGCAGTTCTGCACCCCCATCCACCACTGAACTGTTTTTCGAAATAGATGAAGTGCCTGGCCCCACATATGCACGGAGCTTGCATGTGTGGTTTGACATGCTGCAGCTATGCTGTCTACATTTTTCCACAAGGCATAGCAAAAGTGCCACAGGCCACAGACCTCCAGCTGTCACAGCAGTCATACAGGGCAAACCCCCACTCTATGAATGCAAGCTGGAATAAAATACTCAATTTACCATCTGTCCACAACATCTGCAGCCCCAACTGTAATTGACCGACTATTTCACTGATGTAAAACCATGCATGATCTAGATCATAGTATCACACGAGCTACCCAGTAGCCCAGTTACTTGGATAAAGTAGCCCCTTCCCTGGGACGCATGTCAGGATGGGTTACTCATCTACTGGCTAAAGCAACCTTCACATCATGTCATGTAAATGCCACTGAAAACACGTCAAACTTATCGCAAACAAGAACACCTCTCTGGCAAAGTCTACCCTCATGAATACCACTGCTATATGAAGGACAGCAGGAGGCCTACCTCTTGAATGTTCCCTAAACATACTACAGGGTTCATCCACATACCTGTATATACTGACAGTCCAAAGAACAAAGCGGACCCACAACCACCCCACAAACCAAACCAACCCCAACAAACCCCCCAACCAGCCACCCACCACAGGTTGTGCTTTGGGTTAGCTTCTACAGCCATAATAGCTCAAGACTAGCTTTGATAATCCCAATCACCATTGAAGTGGAGGAACAGCCGAGGGGACTAAGGGGCACCAGATGCCTCAGTTAGAGGTGAACCGCACCCTGTGCTTGCTGGTGACATCATGTGGAGCCTTGAGTACACCCTTGGGAAGGGATTTCCCCCCTTCTCTGCGTAGTTCTCTCTCTTTCGGCTTTGGGGCCTTGAGAACACCCTGCATGAGGGAGAGTGGGGTCACTCAATCAGTCTGTGATCTATCAGTGGTCTAATAACTGGTCATTGCTGCTCACGAAGAGACAGGCAATGTCGATGCAACCCAAAAGTGGACACCTGAATCGAATGGCAACCCAACATGTGGTACTGCAAATTTGAAAGCAGCTGCGTACCGAACACATGGTAATACCGGTACTCTAGCTTGCACCATGAGATCCCCTCCCGATGCATAGCCTCAGGCCCAATTTACTGGCACCATACACAGAGCCACTACTATAAGTGCATTTCATGATATGCCATAGCAAAGTGTGACATAGGCCCCGCACCTCAAGTCGTTATTTAAAATTGCGAGTTGGAGTAAAACATAAGTTGTGGTCAGCATGCCAGAGCCACCATAGCTTTCAGTGCTTCAGTGCCTGCATGTTAAGAGAGACCACTGCACACTCCTCCAGGCCGCACAGCGCCCAAGCATGACTACAACTAATATGTAAAGCAGGCAACCAGGAGTGCATGACCTGGCCAAAACTACTACTTCTACCTGTGTCCCGACCCTCGCACACCCTGTCTTAAGCCTGCACCTCTTTGGCCCTTGCCAACCGAGCATAAGTACAAATCACGCCTAGAGCCCCTGGTTCGAGTCATGTGTTGGTGCTGCACCACCAAAGTGCTGTTCATTCCTCACCACCTCACCTCGTACACAATTCAGTCCCCCAACCATGCAAAAGCCCAGCCTACATGCCTAAGTGAGGAGCCTACTGTACCTTGCACTGTGTTGGCCGTGTCTTAGCTGCCTGCCTCATATGGTGTAGCCATGCCCACTCCTTCTCCAGCTGAACCTCAAAGGAGGCCAGGGCTTCAGGGGTGCGCTGCTTGATAAACCGTGCCCTTGTTTGGGTGTACCTGGGCGGGGAGAGACGAAATCAGGAGGAGGGGTAAGGAGGGATTTGGGACGTTCGCTGGCAGGTGGCACTGTGTTGCTAAGCACACTCGGGTGAGTTGGCTTGAAATGGTCTGCATAGCAGGAGGTCATCTGGCCTGGTTTGATTCATAGGTTTGCTTAAAGCTTGCAAAAGTCTGTGCGTTGGATGTGAGCATTACAGAGACTTGTGCAGAAGCAAAATGTCTTTGGTCAAACATGTGGCGTACAAACATGGAGCAGCAGGGATGCTGTGAAGGAGCAGCATCCATCAGCAGGGCTATAGCAGCTCCTGAGCTATCACCCTGCCACACTGCAAAAATACGCACGTGGATTTCCCATGCGGTAGGTTTGATCTCCCTCATTTTCATGGAGAGGGTTCCAATGCTGCACTTCCAGTAATGCTGCACTTCCAATATGTCAGTGTTTCATAACGCAACAGAGGGTATTAGGAAAGCATGTGGTACTGATGTGGTGGACTTACCAGACATCTTGCTTCCGGAAGATCAGTATTTAGATATGTTTGATTCGGAGTCTGATATTTCTGGTGATAATTCTGAGGATGAACTGGTTGAAGTCCTCTAGATGAGTGAATACCTGGCTGGTATCCATTTGCTTGGTGGTATGGAACCCATTGTGTTTTGGATCCATCCGATGGTGTGTTTGGTCGGTTCGACCTAGCAGCCCTTGGCGGTTGCCACACCTTAAATGTTTGTAATGTTATGTTATGTCATGTGACTGCAATCACAGTCAAACATGCCGTTTGGGCAAACAGATATTAATTTAACAGAAAAGGACAGTATATGCCCAACCACCCCAAACACCACCCACTCACCCATCCTTGTACATCTGCAGAGACCCTGGAGCCATGGGTCGCCCCGCTAAGTCCAAACAACCTCCCAAGTCCTCCTCCTCATCATCTCCAACACCACCACCACCAACCACGCCGCCCTCAGCCGCACCCTGAGCGCCTACCCTTGCCGTTTCCGCTGCTTCAGCCGCCGCTGCTGCTTTAGCCGCCGCTGCTTTAGCTGCCGCTGATTCAGCCGCCGCCATTTCCGCAAGCTTCAACTCCAGGAAGGCACACCGCAAAGCCTGCTCATGTGTAACTACCGTCGGTGCAGTGCCTGCACCATCAGCTATGTGGCTAGGTGCAAGGGAACTGGGAGGCAACCGACTCCTCCCGCTGGAGATGCCTGCCGCAATGCCACCTCCAACACCGCCACCGCTGATATTTCTGCTGCTGCTGTTGACCCTTACATGGCTCCCAGATAAGTTCATAGAGGTGCTGCTGCTGCCACCGATGGTGCTGCTGCCGCTGCTGCTGTTTCTGCTGCTGCCATTGACCCGAAAATGGCTCCCAGATAAGTTCATAGCGCTACTGCTGCTGCCACCAAGGCTGCCGCTGCTGCTGCTTCTGGTGCTGTTGTTGTAAGCTTGGGGCCGAGGCAGGTTCCTGCTGCCAGATAGAGGTGCCCCTCTAGAGACATAAGGTATACCTCTGGAAACCGGGGCTGCTGCTCGAAAAGAAGGGGAAGAGGCAGGGGCAAGCTGCCTGCGGCTGTTGCTGTTGACACGATTGGCAGGGCTGCTGGGCTGAAGGTTGAGGGTGGTGTTAGTGAATGGCCTAGGACCCTGTCCAGCAGAGTAGAACCAAGAAAGCAGGGTTCAGGGCCAAGAGAGTTCGTACTACCAACACCTGCCACAGCGGCTGCATTAGAAGGCGAATGGTTTGCGAACCCATAATCTGTGATCTCTTTCTATATTGCGTTCATCTCTGAGTACAAAGCATGAGCGTCCACCCACATGCACACCTGTTAGAGCCAGGTTCTTCGGTCAGCATATAGAATTGTACCATCCTGTTGTGGCTCGAGCATAAGTGCGCAACAAAAGGCATTCCATGTCAATCTCCAGCCAGCTGGGATGCATGGTTTCTTGCAGATTCCTTGACAAGTTTAGAATACTTGTCGTATCTACACCCGACAGATTACAGGGAAACATTGCATATGGAGAACATACATGCCTAGGAGCTGTTGGGCATGAGATGAACTAGCCCTGCCGGCTAGGGATACCCCTAGTGCATACCTGCTGCTGACTGTTTGTCCGTTGCAGTGCCCCGGGCGCAACAGCCGCACCACCCCTCTGCTGCACCTCACCCTGCTGCTGCTGCTGCTGTTGCTCCTGCTGCTGTTGCCGCTGCATGTGTTCCCTCTGAAGCTGCTGCAGCTGATACTGTGGCACCCTCACATACGCCATGGTCCTCACAATACCAGCACCAGAGGGCATGGGAGGAACAGCAACAGCAGCAGCACGGAAGCTCCCCGCCACCCCTGACCCCACTGCTCCTGTTGCCCCACCTGCCGCAAATTGAGGTAGCCCTCCTCTGGTTGCTATCGTTGTTGCGCATACACCTGCTCTGGCTTGTGTCCTGCCTACTTGTGATACAAAAGCTGCAGTTCCCGCTCCCACAGCACCTTCCGGCACCATAGCTTCTGCTGCAGCCCGTGCTGCTGCTGCGGCTAATGCCCTGCTTTGCGCTACAGCTGCTGCTGAACCCTGCATGACCTGAATAGCAGCCACAAGAGCACTAGAGTGGCGACCGCTGTATGCAAAGCCAGTCCCTGCAGTAGCAGGTTTTGCAGTAAGAATAGCAATGCCAGCGGTACCTGCTGCTGCATGAGCTACAGCTTCAGCATGCTGCTCACGCCTTGCTCCGCTAACTAGTTTACTCTGAGGGGTGCCTCCTTGCTTATCCCGCTGCTCCTCCTGCTGCCATTCGTTGGGGCAAGCCATGTCCAGACTCACAGTGTCTTCGCTTGCTTCATCCAAGCTACCAGCTGCAGCAGGCTGGCCCTCCCCCTTTCCCTCCAACTGCTGCTGTGTCTGCTTATCCTCCCTTTCCTGCTGCCGATGCCACTGTAGACTTGCAGCTAAGCCCTTGCCCTCCTTCTTCTCCACCTCACCGCTCCTATTCTCCTGTCCCCGCTTCCTTGACCTTCCCCTTCCCTGCTGTAAGTACCCCAAGGCCTGCCCATCCAGCTGCAGGCGCTCTTGGAGAGGCAGCACCCCTTGCTGCTCCTCCCCCTGCACCTGCTCCAGCTGCTGCTGTTTACCCTCTCGCAGCTGCTGTTGCTGTTTCCCCTGCTTTGGCCCGCAAGTCACCCCCATTACCATATCTGCATCTATGCGGAACTGCTCAGTACACAGCAGCAAGCCATGCACATCATCAGCACCAGCTGCCCCTGATCCCACATGCAATCCCTCTGCTCCTGTTCCTGCCCCTCCTCCTGCTGCTGCTCCTCCTCCTCCTCCTCCTGCTCCTCCTCCTACCCCCCCTGCTCCTAGTCCTGCTGCTGCTCCTCTCGCCCCTTGATCCCTCATACACGTATCCTCCCTCCCAGCTGCATACCTAGCAGCTGCTTTGATGCTGCTACTGGGCGCCTGATCCTGACCATCCATGCCATGGAAACTCCCGTCAACAGGCTTCTGTTTAACCCCCATCCTAGCCTCCTCCTGGTGCTGCTGGCCCTGAGTGCAATCCCCATCAACCTCATCAACATGTGCTGGCTGCTTGGTTAAGTCTACCTTTTGATCCTCAGCCCCATGCATCAGCTGTATTAGACGTAATGTTCCTGGCTTGGCCCCTGGCAGCTTTCCTGCCGCTGCTGCAGCCAACACAGCTGCTGCTGTCTCTGCTGCTGCTGCCGCTCCCACTTGCCTCCTGCTATTACTAAAAGGCTTCCCACCTGCCTGGAAGTTAAGCGGGGGTTTAGCACCCGGCGCAGTCAGAGCCGCCACCCATAAACCCCCTCCACCACCCACCCTCCCCTTCCTCCCCCTCGCGCTGCTGCCTACGCCCACCTGCCCGCTCCCAGCAGCCCTACTGCTGCTAAACGTAAGGGCGGGAGCAGGTGTAACCGGTGACGGCTGACGGTACCCGGCCCCACGGTTCTGTGGTGTCAGCGGAGAGGCAAGAGCCCCACCAGCCTGTGTGGCAGCAGCAGCATGTGCCCGCTGGTGCTGCAGTGCTACTTTGCCAGGGGTAGAGGTGCCTGCACTAGAGCTGGGTTTAAGGGCTGGGTTCAACACAACCCCATTTGCCAAGGTCTGCTTGCCAGGTGCTAATCTAGCTGCAGGTGCTCGCTGCCGACGGACAAGAGGCGTTGTGAGCTGTGGAACGGGGACAACTACCGCTCCTCCCGCTCCTCCTGCTGCTGCTGCTGGAGCTGAGCCCGGCTGTATCAGCTGTTCCGCTAGGCTGCTGCTGCATGCTTGCGCTGCTGCCCCTGCTGCTGTTGCAACTGCAGTACCTGCTGCTGATACATCTGCCACTCTTGTTATTATCCCCCTTTCCACTGCATGTACAGGCTCGCCGTCCGCTGATGCTGCTGCTGGTGTGTCTGCAGCATCAACATCCGTAGTACCCTCTGCTACTTCATGCCTGGGCTCTGCACCCTCTCCTGCTAATCCCCCTGGCTGCCATGAAGAAAAGAGAGCACCTATGGTGCTGTACACACCTCCTATGAGCCCTCCAGGACCCCAGCCCTTCTTCCCCAAAGAAGTCTCTAGGCAACTGGTGTCTTCCCCTGACATAGGCGCTGCTTCAGCATCTGCATTTGCTTCAGCAGCTGCATCAACCATATCAGTAACATGGGGGTCCTGCAGGCAAGCACCATGAAGATCATAGAACTGCTCTGCTGCGAATGTCTCCTCTGCTGCCCCTAGGCTCTCTGCTGCTGCTGCCTGTGCTCCCTGTGCTGCTGGCCCTGCTGCTGCTGCTGCTGCTGCTGCTCCTTCCGCTGCAGCTGAGCCTGCTACTGCAACTGCTGCTGTTGCTGCATGCGAGATGTCTAGCTGCTTTTCATCTTCAGTGGGAGGTTTAGCTGCAAGGCCTAGCTCTGAGAGGATGCCCCAGGGAACGCTAAGATGGACACGAGACTTTCTTCGAGGGACAGGTGCTTCCCTTGCAGTGGCAGATGTGGGGGTTGGAGGGGTGGTTGCTAGTGATGCTGATAGGGCAGCTCCTCCGGTGCTTTTCAGGTTACCAATCTCGAGGTTCAGTGTCAGTTCCTGTAACCAGGCATGGGAAACATAGGACTTGATAAGGAGCTGGGGTGCCAAGCCAGAGACTGCCTGAACAGGCCATGATCATGCGCCTTGAGCATATTGAGCGCCGTACCAGGCCATCAGCAGCTGCTCAGATGGCTTCAAGAAGATCGGATGAAGGCATCGAGGACAGGCTACAAGGAAATTGCACAACGACGCCGCCAGACCTGTCTAAAGCCGTGCGCACATCTGCTGCCACGCGGTTGTTGTCGGGCTACGAATCAAAGCATTGCATATGCATAAACTGATTGTTTAAAGTGACATGCTAAACCATGCACACCACTGGGCCCACCTTGAGAACGTCTTGGACCTCAACGACGTTGGGGGAGCTAGCCCTCATCCTACTGGGTGACAACCCCTCTGTAGCTCCATCGGGCGAGGAAGAGATCTTCAGCCTCTGTTACAAAGCACAGTACCGTTCGTAAGGTGCTTGAAGGCGCAGTTTCAACTCAAAACACCAACCTCGCCTACCTTGAATGCAGGACTTCCGGCCAGAGGAGCTGGGCGTTTCCCCTTCTGCATTCTCCGTAGCATACTTGGTTTTACGGGTCGACCGTTCTAAAAGTTGTTGTTAAACGTCCCTGAATGCTTGCTGCAACCCAGCTTTCGAATCAAAGCGCAGTTTGGTAGGAGCTGAATGCCGTTGTGAGCACCTGAACAGCAGAGGCTTGCTCTCAAGCTTGCATGGGTGTACGCGTGTACTTATTTAGAGCAAGCACATTCGGCCTGCATCTAGACGTGATGCCCCAGTTAAACAAGGACTTTTGATTGGCCTTCAAAATGCGTCGAATTCAAAGCCAGCTTCACTCACTCAGGTGACAACGGGTGACAACACCAGCTGGAAGCGCATCAGCGTTAGGTGCTGCATTCATCCCAAGCCGCTCGATCTAAACCAGACAGAGCCAGGCAAGATATAACGGCTGCGCGCTCATTCGCGAAAACTTGGGATGGTGCATGTCAGCTGCAGTTAACTGAACGGAGCCTCAAATGTCCCATTGATCGTAAAGCAAAGCTGCATGCCGTGCTAAGGACGAAATGTTGCTGTCATCTACGAACTTCAAGCTGCTACCAAGAGGCCAGCTGCCCCCGCCAGTTGTCCCGGTCAGGTACAGTCACCGTTACGACCGAACAGCTACTCCCGAATGATCCTAATGATACCAAGCCACAGCTGCAGGCTCCCCAGCATTTCAAGACACCCCGTAAGGCAATTGCCATGCGGACACGCCACGCAGAAGCCCCGCCTACAGCAGGTCCGTCCCCCTGCTGCAGCTAAACCCTACCGACCATCTAGCATGCGATTAAAACCCAAGCATGCGTGATACGACTCTCTAACTCGCGCTTATACCTTCCAGGCGCAGCAGCCAGCTCCCCAGCAGAGGCAGATCATCTGCCAATCAAGCGCAGCAGGAGGCAGTGCCAACAACCAGCCTGCAAGCAACAGCACTGAGCTATCCCAAGCAGAGATCCGCATAGGAGCAGTGCTTCGAACCTTAACCAACCTCTTCCCCCTATGGGTGGTGCTGGCAGCGGTTTTAGGTTACAACTACCCACCCCTCTTCTCCTGGTTCACTGACAGCCATATCACATACAGCCTGATGTTCTGTATGTTGGGCATGGGGCTGACGCTGACCTTCGATGAGATCCTGGGCGTGTTCACAAAGATGCCACAGCTGCTCTTACTTGGCATGGTGAGTCAATGAATAAAAATGCAGATGCTCCTCCTTGGCATGGTCAGTAAACCAAATACTTTTTACCTTTTATGAAAGTATACAAGTTCAATTCATTCACATTGCCAGCTTGCTCATATTGCAATAACCAGCAATAACCAGGGGGTGGGAGTGGGGTTAGTTGGCGGGTTTTTGGGGGGTGTTTGGGGTACACTTCCACAAGAGAGCGCTGCACAGCTTTTCTGGCCGTGCAGCACCCACCACATGACTCCATCCAGTTTGTAAGTGTGTGTATTGCACAAAAATAATAAAATAATAAAAAATGATAAATAGGCTGAGGTGGCTGGGGCATGTGGGCCGCATGGAGGAGGGCAGGTTGCCGCATATTGCGTTGTTCTCTTCATTACATGGTGACATGACGAGGCCAGTGGGTAGGCCTCGCCATACCTGGGAGAAATGCGTGTGTGCTGATCTGAAGGTGCTTGGTCAAGATGAGGGGAGCTGGGAGGCTTCATGTCAGATTAAGAGTGCTTGGAGGAAGAGGTTGTGGGATCTTACGCACCCTTGGGAAAGCCAACGGTTAGTGAGGTGTAGAAGGCGCACTAAGCAAGCTATTGATAAGCATGTGGAGCGCTATGTGCTGCCTTTCAGTGGCTGGGAGGATGGTGGTTCACCAGTACCTAGGTGGTGGGAGCCACCTCCAGCCCCTACTAGGGTGGTGCTTGATCCTGCTGCCTCCCCGCCACCCATGTGTGATGGAAGTGGAGCAGGTTTTGGGTTTTAGTGGTGGTGTTTGTTTCCCCTTGGTGTGCACGCCGTTGCATCTAGCCTCAGCTTGTGTGTGGCAAATCCACCATCGGTTGTGTGGCTTCGTGATTGTGATCAGGAGCCTTGTGTTTGTGGCCTAGGTTTGTTTGGCCATTGGCATTGCTGGTCTTGCGTTTTGATTGATTTGATTGATTGTGTATTGCACATACAGAGCCAGAGGCATGATTGCTACATTTCAAGATACGGTGTGTCATGCAAAATATGCTCAATCTCCCCTGCTCTTTCACAATCGATGAACCCCAGTATTGTTCTGCTGGGCAGGACATTGATAATACCAGAAGGAGAGCAGCCAATCCGCAGGCTACATGGCAATGCAGGTCCTATCTGTACTAGGTCAATAGTATGGCCAGCAGCCTGTCTGCATTCAGCAGGATGGTGGCAGATCTTGATTTACTGTGGTCCTGCTGTCGCGTGCAGGTGTTGCAATACACTGTATTGCCCAGCATTGGATGGGCCATCAGTAGGTTCTGGGGATTGACATCCAGCTTGGCCATTGGAGTTGCTCTGGTGAGTCTGCTAGGGCTTGGTGCAGCCGTGGATCTCTGGCTGGCGCTTGCCTTTGACTTGCTAGAGCTGTTGGGATTGACTTTGCCTGACAGCACTTCTGCAAGCAAGCAGGTTATGGCCACTGAAGCTTCAAAAGCACCCATATGGGTACTACCTGTATGTACCTGATTGCAGGTGCAGCTCTGGCTTTTATGTTCCATGCCATCATCTCTAAAACAACTGCAGTGGCTAAGTCGTTACATCTCTTTGATCCCTTGTTATGTCACAGACAAGCCCCGAGTGCTAGGACAGTTGCTTCCCCTGTCCAAAGATAGAATGAGCTGAAGGAAGATTGAACAAAGTTCGATTTCTGTCTGTAGACTTCAAAATTCCGAACCAATATAGTAGTATTGCATGTGTCAGAAGTAGAGCGTGCTGGCATCAGGAGTGGACGCTGACATGCGTTGTAGAGAGGTGTGCAGCATGCAGTAGCTGTTGCTGGCATTAAAGCTCCAGGAAGCTTTGCCTCCGCACACAGTGATCCTCATTTAACGCACCGTAGCTAACTGATGGGTTTTATCTGTTCTCACCATCATCTGTTAGTAAGTGTCCTGCGTGCCCAATGCACTGTTTCCAGCATCGTGGCCTACACAGCTTTTGGCATTACTCCCTTCATTTTCCCCCTATTCCCATTCCGATTCCGATTCCTATTCTTATTCCCATTTCTATTCCCCCATTTGTGCTACCTCACCTTCCTCAGTATGTCTTGAAGACAGATGTAATAGGATTGATAGCTACCACTGGCAGAGGCCCTTGTTGCATGTATTCTGATCGCTCTTGCAAATCTCGCCTTTACTGGTCTGTAGGTGTCGTATATTTCCATATGTATACAGTTTGAAACAAAGACAGATAACATTATACATTATACATCGCTCTGCTTGGCGGTGACATGTCTTTTTTAGGCATGTTGCCGCCGAGCCTGTAAAGTGAACTAGTAGGGAGTTTAGAACTCGGTGAAGGCAGCTGGATCCCGTGTGTGCGTCCCTGTCTCGTCCAGGGGGCATGCGCGCCAGTTGCAGCGCACAGCTGGTCACTGAGCCATGCAACCGGGTCAAACGACCTCGCAACGTGCACAGCAAGAGGCATGGGCCTGTTGAGCACTTGCGATTGCTTAAGACGGGGTCGGAACGCCTCAGCTTCGTGAACTGCAGAACTTTCGGCAGTGACGATGCTTCGGTACAGAGCAAGCTATCCTCTTACGTCATGCAGCTGTCTCGCCTTGGCGTTGGAGCCTGTGGTGTTGCTGAAAGCAGGATACCGGGTAGTGGATGTCGTAATGTTACGAAGGACTGGCAGTTGATATGGTCCGGGCTGCCAGAGGGTCAGCCACGGCAACATGGGGTGGGCCTGTTTCTTAACTCGAAGTGGTCCCGTTGCCTAATCGACTGGTCTGCTGTCAGTGAGCGAATCCTGGTAGTCCGTGTGAGAATCAGCAGTGGGATAAACGCCTCAATCGTGGTAGCATATTCGCCGACTGATACCGAGTCCACCCCTGAGGAGGTCAAGGAAGCTTTCTACCTGCAGTTGGAAGCTATCTTGGCAGCGCTGCCTTCCAGGGACATGCTAGTCCTTCTGGGTGACTTCAACGCCCAGGTTGGCACTGATCCAGAACCGTATGGGGGTGTTATGGGGCCTCATGGCTTTGGGAAGCAGCAGCCTTCAGGGAATGGTGAGCGACTCTTGCAGCTGGCTGGTGCCTTGAACCTTCGCTTAGCCAACACCTTCTTCAAGCACAGCAATTACCGGACTGCTACTCACAAGATGGTTAATAGAAACAAGCAGGATGTGCTCAGGGTCATCGATTACATAGCTGTCTCCAAGCGGTTCATGTCAAGTGTGACAGACTGCAGGGTCTTTCGCAGCTTTGATACAGGTGGCTCTGATCATAGAATGCTGGTGCTTACGATGCGCCTCCGCTTGTCAGTGGCCAAGCAGCACAGTGCGAAGGGACAGCCAGCACGGCCCTATGACTGCAGCCGGCTGCAAGAATCTGCAGCAACTCAGCAGTGCTTTGAGCTGGCAATGTCTAACCAGTTCAGCCGTCTGGTAGGGGCTCAGTTGCAGAGCGCACAAGACGAATGGACACAGCTAACAGCGGCAGCCAGCCAAGCAGCCCATAAGGCTGGTCTAAACCTCAAGCCTCAGCAGCGGCGCCGAGATTTCGCTATATCCGATGCGACCTTGCAAAAGATTGAGCGGAAACATGCAGCACATGCAGCGGTGCTGTCCTCTCCTAATGATGCTACCAGGGCAGATTACAGGGAGGCCAATAATGCTGCTAGGCGAGCGGTTAAGAAGGATCAGGAGCGGTACTTCAAGCAGCAAGCGCTGTTTGCGGAACATGCTCTAAAAGCTGGTAATCTAGCCGTGTTCCACAAGCATGTCCAGCGGATCTTCAAGGAGCAGCAGGGCAGTAGCTCTGCTGCTCCTACAGCTGTGCTAGGGGGTGCTGATGGCAAGCAGCTGTTCCAAAGCAGGGAGGAGGTGGTGAAGTGCTTTGCTGAGCACTTTGCTGATGTCCTCAACTGCCCTGCCAAGCTCGACCAGCAAATGCAGCAGACCATTGAGGAGTTAGTGCAGAAGATGGAGGCAGGGCAAGGTGCAAACCAGCAGAGTGAAGCAGCAGCTCAGCCACCTACTGTGCAGGAGGTTGAAGAAGCTGTCTTTGCCTGTCGTAATGGGGCAGCTCCTGGGGTTGATGGTATCGCAGCGCCTATGCTAAAGCTCAGTGGGACCATGCTGAAATGGTTGCACAGGGTCATTGTGGCGGTGTGGGAGTCAGGGAAAGCGCCAGTGGAGTGGAAACGTGCACTGTTGGTGGCACTGTATAAAGGCAAAGGAGAGCGCAAAGTGAGAGATAGCTATAGGGGGATAAGCTTGCTAAGTATACCGGGGAAGGTGTATGTCTTGGTCATTTTGGCTAAGATCAGTTCTCATATCGATGCACAACTGCTTGATAACCAGTCTGCTTTTAGGAAGGGGAGGGGCCTCACTGATGCTCTGTTCACCATACGCCAGGTCATCTCTAAGTCTGTAGCATTCGATCAGCCTCTATTCATGGCTTTTGTGGATTTGCGTAAGGCATATGATTCTGTACCGCGAGACACGCTATGGCGCATCCTGCATGTGTACGGGGTACACACAAAGCTGATAGAGTTGCTGATGGACTTGCATACTGGCACACAGGCTGCTGTTAGGATGGGTGGTGTGGTGTCTGAGTGGTTTGATGTGCATGGCGGGGTGCGGCAGGGATGTGTCATTGCTCCCTTGCTGTTCAACATCTACATGGACTTTGTGGTTCGGCAGGCAATGGCTCAGATGCCGGAGGGATGTGGGGTGAAGCTAGCCTATCATGCAGATGGGAAACTTGAGCGTGATGGGTGTGGTAGTGGTGGGTGTGTGGAGCTGTTGTCTGTTCTGCTGTATGCAGATGATATGGTGTTGCTAAGTCCCAGCAGGGAGGAGTTGGTGGTCATGCTGCAGGTGATGGACAAGGTTGCTGCTAGTCTTGGGTTGCGCATCAATGCAAGCAAGACTGAGATCCTGTCCATTGACAAGGATTGGAAGGAGGGGGATGTGCCAGTGCAGCAAGGACCAGAGGTGGTTATCAGTGAGGGTGTGGTAAAAGAGGTGTCACAGTTCAAGTACTTGGGAAGTGTGCTTGTGACTGATGGCAGGTTGGATGTGGAGTTGAATATCAGGAGGGGTAAGGCTGTGGGGAGGTTTAAGCAGTTTGAAAAGATGTGGGGTACCAAGCATCTGTCATTGGCTACGAAGGTGAAGTGTTACAAGGCATATGTGTTGCCAATTCTGCTGTTCGGGAGTGAGTGTTGGTCCCTGACCAAAGTGCAATCGCAAAAGCTTGAGCGGGTGCACTCTAGCTGCCTTAGGAGCATCCTGGGGGTCAGGCTGTCAGATCGGCACACCAATGAGCATATCAGGAAATCATGTGGGGTAGCCACCTTGTCAGCATACATCACAGCAAATAGGCTGAGGTGGCTGGGGCATGTGGGCCGCATGGAGGAGGGCAGGTTGCCGCATATTGCGTTGTTCTCTTCATTACATGGTGACATGACGAGGCCAGTGGGTAGGCCTCGCCATACCTGGGAGAAATGCGTGTGTGCAGATCTGAAGGTGCTTGGTCAAGATGAGGGGAGCTGGGAGGCTTCATGTCAGATTAAGAGTGCTTGGAGGAAGAGGTTGTGGGATCTTACGCACCCTTGGGAAAGCCAACGGTTAGTGAGGTGTAGAAGGCGCACTAAGCAAGCTATTGATAAGCATGTGGAGCGCTATGTGCTGCCTTTCAGTGGCTGGGAGGATGGTGGTTCACCAGTACCTAGGTGGTGGGAGCCACCTCCAGCCCCTACTAGGGTGGTGCTTGATCCTGCTGCCTCCCCGCCACCCATGTGTGATGGAAGTGGAGCAGGTTTTGGGTTTTAGTGGTGGTGTTTGTTTCCCCTTGGTGTGCACGCCGTTGCATCTAGCCTCAGCTTGTGTGTGGCAAATCCACCATCGGTTGTGTGGCTTCGTGATTGTGATCAGGAGCCTTGTGTTTGTGGCCTAGGTTTGTTTGGCCATTGGCATTGCTGGTCTTGCGTTTTGATTGATTGATTGAGGTGTCGTGCATGTTTGGTGGCACTGGTTCCAACATTGTTGCCCACATAGCTCGTAGTGACATTCCCCTCATCCTCTGCTCAACCCTTCCATTTGTAATGTTGTCCCCCTTCCTTGTCATGGATTCGACCGTTACGTGATACGTGGGCCTTTGCCAATTTGCATCCTCATAGCATGAATCCACTCATCCCTCCTGCTGTTGCCAACTTGTGGCTCCTCATGGTTTGTAAGTATCCTGCGTGCCCGGTGGCACTGCTTCCAACATGCTCGTGGTGACATGCCCCTCATGGGCCCTCTACCCCTACTTCTATTGTCCCTCTTCTTCGTCATGGCTCGGAGCCCGTGCATGTCTCTACCCTCAATGTCCTCGTAGGATCAACCGCTCGTCTCTCCTCCTCTGCCATTTTTTGCTCCTCGTGGTTTGTAGGTGTCCTGCATGCCTGGTGGCATTGCTTCAAACATTGTAGCCTACATTGCTCGTGGTGACATGCCCCTCATGGTCCCTCTACCCCTTCTTCTTCTATTGTCCTTCTTCCTCGTCATGGCTTCGAGCCATACATCTCTCCACCCTCGCGTCCTCATAGCATGAATCCACTCCTCCCTCCTGCTGTTGTTAACTTGTGGCTGCTCATGGTGTGTAGGTGTCCTGCATGCCTGGTGGCACTGCTTCCAACATTGTTGCCTACATTGCTCGTGACATGCCGCTAATCGTCTTCTTACCCCTTCCCTTTTGTTTGTAGGTGTCCTGCATGCCTGGTGGCACTGCTTCCAACATTGTAGCCTACATTGCTCGTGGTGTTACTCTCCTCATCTTCTCCCCTTTCCTCTTCTTGTGCTATGCTGCCTTCCTCAGTGTGGCTGGGAGCCATATGTAACAAGATCATGACAGCGCCCCCCCTTGTAGTTGAATTTAGGATTGATTTTCTCTCGCAGTCTGTTGTTTGTAGGTGTCTTGCATGCCCGGTGACACTGCTTCCAACATCTTTGCTTACATTGCTCGTGGTGACATGCCCCTCATGGTCCCTCTACCCCTTCTTCTTCTATTGTTCTTCTTCCTCGTCATGGCTCGGAGCCCGTACATGTCTCCACCCTCGGCGTCCTCGTAGCATGACTTCACTCATCCCACCTCCTTTTGCCAACTTGTGGCTGCTCATGGTTTGTAGGTGTCGTGCATGCCTGGTGGCACTGCTTCCAACATTGTTGCCTACATTGCTCGTGACATGCCGCTAATTGTCTTCTTAGCCCTTCCCTTTTGTTTGTAGGTGTCGTGCATGCCTGGTGGCACTGCTTCCAACATTGTGATGTACATAACTTGTGGTGTTACTCCCCTTATCTTCTCCCCTTTCCTCTTCTTGTGCTATGCTCCCTTCCTCAGTGCGGCTGGGAGGGCATAAGTAACAAGATCATAAAAGAGCCCCCTTGTTGAATTTAAGAGCGAATTTCTCTCGACGTCTGTTGTTTGTAGGTATCCTGCATGCCCGGTGGCACTGCTTCCAACATTGTAGCCTACATTGCTCATGGTGAATTTCGAAATGCCCCTCATGGTCCCTCTACCCCTTCTTCTTCTATTGTCCTTCTTCCTGGTCATGGCTTCGAGCCATACATCTCTCCACCCTCGCGTCCTCATAGCATGAATCCACTCATCCCTTCTGCTGTTGCTATCTTGTGGCTGCTCATGGTGTGTAGGTGTCCTGCATGCCTGGTGGCACTGCTTCCAACATTGTAGCCTACATTGCTCATGACATGCCCCTAATCGTCTTCTTACCCCTTTCTTTTTGTTTGTAGGTGTCTTGCATGCCCGGTGGCACTGCTTCCAACATTGTAGCCTACATTGCTCGTGGTGACATGCCCCTCAGCATCATGATGACCACCGCCAGTACCCTGATGGCATGTGTCACTACACCACTGCTCACGTCACTCCTGGTCGGCACTTTGGTCCCCGTGGACCCCAAGGCAATGTTCATGTCTACTATACAGCTGGTGCTTGCCCCTGTGCTGATTGGAGCTGCGGTGAATCAGGCCTTTCCTAAGGTAACTGAAGATTGCGATAAGGGGAAATAGGAAATATGAACGCTCTGCGAGGAAGGGGGGGGAGTGAAATGGGGGGAAAGGGAGGGGGTTGAAGGCACTGTTTATGTCTACCATACAGCTGGTGCTTGATCCCATTGGAGCTGCAGTTAACCAGACCTTTCCTAAGTTGAGGGGGGAGGTTTTGGCTGACCAGGAGAACATAAGGCAGGTATCCTGCGTGGGACTACAAGAGCTACTTAGGATTGTAGCAGAGTTAACCAGGCTTTTCTTGAGATGAGTGTTAGTCTGTGATGCAAGGGAGAGGATTGAGGTATGACGGGAAGAGGCTGGGTAGACAAGGATTGTGGACACCCAGCGAGCTTGGCTGGGGCCACTGCCAGGGAAAGAGGGAGACTCCCTGTCTACATGAAAGGTTAAGTGTTGAGTAATGCATGGTAATGTTTGTGTTTACTATAAATGATGCTAACATCATAGGAGTAATGGGAGCCATAGACGTCTTGAGGGAGGTGTGAGGTGAAAGGCATGGCGCCAGCACGTGGGGTCCAGAGTCATGCTTGTGTCCATTTTAAACCCATGTTAGTGAGGTCCATTTATTGGAGCTGCAGCCCAAAACCACCACCACCCCACAAAAAAAACACCAAAAACCAACCCCCACCACAAAAAAACAACCAACCCCGAACCACCACCCCAAAACTCCAAAAACCAGACCCAAGGTTTGCCCAAAGCGCTGCAGCCCAACGTGCCAGCAGCTGTTGCTTGCCATGTCTGGCTCAGCCACATCTCTTAAGCTGTGTGGTTCTGTAGGCACTCGAACGGGTTGGTGTGCAACCCGTTGCCTCTCCACTCTCCTTTTGCTGCAATCATGGGCAGCACGCTTACCATCTCTAGGTTTTATCAAATAGTTTAGGTAGGCCTTAGCTATGCCCTAAACCCTAACCTGCCTGCAGCAAGCTAGCGTAGTAAGCTCTCTTGGCCAATCATTTATTAACCTGCCCTTGCTTGCTGCTGTTTTCTAGGCAGTCACGAGGATCCGTGTCTACACGCCCTTCCTGGCCACTCTCCTGGTAGTGCTAATCGTGGGCAGCATGCTCAGCAGCAACGTAGCTGTCATCTCCAAGTCCGGGTTCCACATTGTATCAGCCCTGCTCTGCTTGCACGGCTCTGGCTTTGCCCTTGGCTACTTTATCACCAAGAGGATGGGCCTCCCTGAGAGGATTTGCAGGACGAACTCCATTGAGGTGGGTTGGCGAGGGAAAAAGGTGTTGAGAGAGGGGTTCCTATCTGTAGGGTTAATATTTTATGGTTTAGCGCTACTACCCCTCGGCAGACAACAAGGCATCATTTTTGCCCTATTAATCGATCTGGGTCTCTGAGCTGCACAGCCCTTGGACTGTGGAGCACCTGGCACATGACTCCGGGTGTGGGTATATCTACCACATATAGGAGCATGTAAGAGCATATAGGAGCATATAGCGGCAATGAGTAACTGACACAGTATTGTCAGAGTAGCTATTGATTCCTTTGAAGCCTGGAGAGGTTTTCATATGAGAATGCACCAGCTGGCAGCTGGCCAAATATGGTCGAATGCAAGTACTTGATAGGTTCTAGTATACAATTATGTTGAGGATTGGGGTTTTAGGGGTTATGGTGAATCTTTGCTCAAGTTTCTGTTACTAGCATCCGTTTCACCACTTCTGATTGTTTTCATTTTGAGTACTGGGTCCTTTTTGAGCGTGTAGGCTTGGGCATGAACCCTTATCCTGCAAGCATTGCTGCAGCTCATCCTTTAATATGGGAGCATTCTACTAGGCTGCTATGTAAAGTTCAGTCACTATGGCAAATCACAATACATGGACAATAAGGGCAGCAACTGGGCTACTCAAGCAACCCAAAATTTGACCACAGTACAGTCTAAGTACATAGTGTGTTTGCTGTCCTTTTGGTCTGCCTTTTGCAGGTGGGTATGCAGAACAGTGCCCTTGCAGCGGTGCTTGCACGGGTGCATTTTGCAGCTGAGCCGACAGTAGTGGCGCCTTGTGTATTGTCAGCTTGCACGCACGCCTTGCTAGGGAGCTTGCTTGGGGGCTATTGGGGAATGCAGGAGGATGCTGCCAGCTGATAGCAGGATTGAGGTTCGGGTTTAGTGTTGGGGTAAACTAAACCCTATACCCAATGGCGCCACTGGTAATCAACATAGTGTCCATATGTGTGATCATATGGAGGATGGGGTCGGGTCCACTATTTTGAGCTCCGGGAGAAGGTCCCTCAATAGCCAAGGAATAGGCAGGGTTGAGCGGCTGGGTTAGGAGTGGGGTTTACCGCATAGTGTGCCCGAGAGCCTCTGTACTAGGGTTTTGGTGCATGTGACGGGGCACGTAGGCAGCCCCTGTGACACACTGGAAGGCAAGTGGGAGCCCGCGTCCTGATAGATAGTTGAAGCATGGACGAAAGCTGGTTTTGGCTTACTGGCTGGTATGTGTAGTGCCTTTGGTTTCTGATGGGTTGGCGCATTGGGACAATGCTCGAGGTCTTCTGTGGTATCATAGTAAGCGTACTTGTCTGTTTATTGGTCGCCAATAGGAGCCTGCCTGCAACCTGGTAAATGGCTGGCTACCTCCGGGACATGGGCCTGGCGCCATAAATTGTTCCACCTTGCTGTTTTCATAACAGCTGGAGCTGCGGGGCCTATGGCACTTTAGCGATGGCATATCATGTAGTGGGATAATGAGACAGATCTCCTCTTTTTGGCCAGCACTTACCCCCACTGCTGCTGCTGCTGTGGGAGCTGTTCCTCCTGCTCTTACATGCTTTTCGGGGGGATGATGCCTCAGGGTTTATGGCTATGTCACGCTGTGTTTTGTGGTGCTTTAGGAAGCACACTTGACTGTTTTTTGTCATTATTCTGAGCCCGCTGGCAGGCAGGGATTATGATTCCTCTCTTTGATTTGGCCAGCACTGACCCCCACTCTGCTGCTGCTGCTGTGACAGGTTGGCATGCAGAGTAGTGCACTGGCGGCAGTGCTGGCCAAAATCCATTTCCCTCAAGACCCTATGATAGTGGCCCCTTGTGTGCTGTCAGCCTGTACACATGCCACCATTGGGAGCTTGCTGGCAGGGTACTGGAATGCTACAGCTAAGGACTAAGGGGAAATGGTCGGCACTCTGGCTGTCAGGAGCTTTTGTTGCGGGTACACGTGTCACCATTGGCTGGTAGCTCGCAGGCTGTGTATTACTAGGCTGCGGCTAAGGACCATCCACCCGGTGTCTTGTTCCACCTCGCTGTTCTTTGTGACACCTTGAGGTGCAGGGCCTATGGCACTTTTTGAGTATGGCATATTATCATAATAAGGGCGTATGTTAATTGGGTGCAGCTGGCTGTGAGGAGTTTTTGTTGCGGATACATCTATTGCCAGTAGTGCCGGATACTTTATTGCCCAAATAGTGGGCAGCCACGATTAAAGTAATTGATGGAAATGCTTGCTGTCCGGCTGTCAGGAGCTGTTATTGTGGGATTTTGCATGCCACAGCTAAAAACACTACATCCGGAGGGTGTTGCTTGCACTTGGGGCACCAGCAATTCTAATGGCAAGGTACTACCAGCTGTGTTGCAAGAGGGATGCTGGGATGTTTGTTATGTTATGTCAGTGGGGTTGCACATAGCTTAGTTGAGGGTTTTGCATGCAGTTAGCATGTGTGGCTCTGTGTAAAAGGAGGTTGCATTGAGGCGAGGTGGCTAGAAGTCGGTAACATGTGTGTGAATCTTACCGACTGGCGAAGCCATCGGCAAGCGTGCGGTGCCACCGGTTCACCACCGGGGGTGGCAAAGCCACTAACACAGATTTATAGAACCACGAAAGATTGAACAGACTTCCACCAGTCTGAACCATACACGTTTTGAAACTTACGATTACGATTACGATTACACCATGGCCCCTCAAAGGGGGCGCCCGTACGGAGCCAACCTAGGCTCCATGGGCAGAAATACTGGAACCTGGTCCATCAGAAGTGAATGTCTCAGCAATATCACCTCTTGGTCCAGAAGAAAAGGTATCGAAAATACGACCTTGCCATTCATCCCCGAATAATGACAAATCAAAGTAAGGATTATAGTCCTCACATTCCTCCGACCTCCGAAATTCCATGCATTCATAAACAAACTTTGCAACTTGGAAACTTGGCTCTTGGTCCATGAACAATCTCACGTTGTCTGAATTATGCTTCATTGCACTAGAAGCTTCCTGGCAACCTCCAAACTGTGCAAACAAAACGGTATTATACTTCTCACGAATTCTATCATATGCTGGGCATTCAAAAAGAAAGTGTACCTCGTCCTCAACCACTGTGCAAGAACATTTTGAACATACACGATGCTGCCTTGGCAGTTTGGGACGAGCCCACCTCCCAGTTTCAATAGCAAGATGGTGTGCACCAGTACGAAACCGCATTAACTGTTTCACATAAGTAAACGGGATACCTGATGTGTGCCTGATATACCTTGGCATACCCTGAGGATAGCCAGCCTCTAACTCCTCCTGAGGGATGTCTCCCGTCCTAAACCACGAATGATATGTGGAAAGCTTGATCAAATTTGAGCTGACAGATTGCCTGGGGTTTGCATATGCGGCCACCTTGTCCCATGGCTCTTGCAACATGGTATCCCAAGTACCCCACACTTTAAGCCATGGAATAGCTGCAAGTTTATCATTGTCCGGCTCAGCTAGGCCATTTGTTGCCAGAAACTCTGCAATGGTCCCATCTGCGTCTCTACCCTGAGAAAGAGAGCGTACTGTATGCATAAACCGTCCAGCCCAGCTCTTAGGAGCAGAACCAACCCCCTCGCCTGCGTAAGATGCCAAAGATTCACGCACAGCCATGCCCAATAGGCTATCAGAGGGCACTTTGCCAAGCCTACGCCATAGATCAATAGAGGCTCGTAACCAACCCTTTGCCACTGGATTCATGCACATCTCCTTATGCACCACAGTTGTTGGCACAGACTTCCTCAACTTTCCCAGCTGCCTTAAAAATATGCTTTGAATCTTTTGAAGCTCATTGTCCCATAGCTTGTCCAGCGTATCACAAGAGAACAGCAGATCCGGTCCCCATACCTCACTACAATACTCCATGATTGGCACAACCAGGCAAGAGAACATCCGTAACTTGATAGAAATATCAGTGATCCCTGCTAGCTTAAATCTTGGGAACAGAGCCCACATTGCTTTACGAGCCGCCGTGGCCAGAGATTCAAAAGCGCATGACATACCTTTTGAAACTTAAAAGGAAAAAAAAGTTACAAGAAGAAAAAACACCCAGCCAACACGAGGCTCAAGGGGTTTCCAAAGAGCCACCAACTCAAATTCATCAATTATCACTGCTAAAAACATCACCACAAATTTCATCATCACTTGACTCAAATCTATCAAGCTGTCAAACAACCACTCAAACCCAAACAAACAAACAAAAAATAGTAAGGTGTGGCTGCACGAAGCTAGGTCGAAACGACCAAACACACCGGGGTCAAACCCCATTTCCCTACTCAACGGAAAGGGAAACACCACAGGAATGGCAGAAGAAACAACACAAAATCAGTAGCTGCACACTCTGTCAGGAGTTCAAGCCATTGGGTCCAATCAACCATTAGCTTGCACTTCTATAAGCTCTTCAAAGTCTGATGCATCCTCAGATTCGGAATCAAACAGATCCAGATGTTTATCTGTATTAACTCAGTATCTTCATCTCTAAAAACACGCATCATGTGTAGAAATCAACTTTGCCGAAGTATGCTGCTTTGGATGACACATAAGCTTTCTCATGTCACCTTCACAATCGTCAAACAACTCCTGAAAACTAGCTTAAATCTCTTGATATGCTGGGCATTCCATCATAAAATGCCTTTCATCTTCATCTTTATACTTCATACACTTCCTGCAATAACTATGTGCCCATGCAAGACCACCATCAGTCCAACGGCCAGTCAAAACACTCAACAAGTGAGACCCTAATCTGAGCCTCATGCGATCAACCATATGCTATGGATTAATGCAGCGATCATGATCAACATAGTACTCTGCACGCTGTGATATACATTTAGACATCCATGCATCATACTGCTGGCATAATCAACTTGTTCCGATGACGCTTCTCTTGCATCTGCGGGAAGGTCCTGCCAACACTCCATCCACCGAGTACTCAAGATGCCCAAAACAGACTCTGTGTCAACACGCTCAATCTCAGACATTGATTTGATCAACACAACCGATTTCACCCTATCCGTATACCTAGTCTAGAATGGCATCACTGAGGCACTCCATCATCTCAGCACACCATAATCGCTCTTGGCGATCAATGAATGACAACAGACTCTCAAGAAAGGCTGCACATAGTATAGGCCCAGATGTCTGAGCAACTAACCTATTCCAGGAACCACAAGCCCTTTTAACGCACGTAAATGATACAGGCTACAGCCAGGCTCAACATGCAGCAGCTTTTGTGAAATCGATTTCCTAAGCCAACTACCACCCACTTGCCTCAAAAACATGTTCTATGCCTTTTGAAGAGGATTTGCAAATGGCCATGTCCAAGCATGAAACTGGGTTAGTCTCTCGGCTGCTGGTCTGACAGCATCCGCTGTCTAGCGGTCTCGCCTGTCTCTGTCTAAATTTCTGCCCTGTGCCACTGATCTAGGCTAGATAACACATATTTGCTTGGGGATGAGGTGCATTGTGAGGGAGTAAGAGGTCCTTGTACCGATGAACTGCCGAGAAAAGGGGAGTTGCTTGGGAACATAGAACGTAACAACAGCTGCAACACAATAGATGCGTGGTGTACAAACAAAACAAAGAAACAAAAGATTAAAATGGTAGGTGTAGCAACAGCAGGCACAGTTTGTCAGGATGGCTGGTAGGTAATCACGGCAGCGGAAGCAAGGCTGCCTCCTTTCATGATGCAGGGAATATCAGATATCATAGAAAGCCGCAATATGGCGTATTAGACACATTGCCAACCAGAGAATATGTATCAGCACGTCTAATAGTCTAAGATGCAGTGCCATGATCTACCGGGCAAGACAGAGTGATCACCATGGCTGAATGTTTGTCAGGCATTCGCTGAAGGCCCTATGCACTCAAGAGCTCTAACGCAAATCCAACTGCAAGCATATGAGTGGCATGGTTGGTATTGGTGAGTTGTGCCCCTGTTCCTACCCTGACCTAGGATGAATCTGTCATTAAATGTAATGACTTGGGTCTGCTGCTTTTCTGCTCCCACAGACAGATGTGCGGTGGACATGAGCATAAATGTGCACCAGAAAGCTGCGGGCAGTTAGGAACACACTTCACCTACAGCCTGCCCCCTGACCAAAAGCATCCCTTGCTGCAGTGACCTGCCCCACAAGAAGAACATGCGCCAGATATTGACCATGCATTGAGCATGGTATGCCTCTTTGATACCATGCAGGTTCGATGCTCTTTGCTGTGTGCATCTGGTTAGAGAGGTGTCGTCAAGGCCACGTCCTGCAGTGCAGATTCTTAGTGCGCTTGGATAGAGGCACAGTGGAAAAGAGGCGTACCTGGAAAGAGGTCCCTTACAAGATGTCATCCACATTGCTTTCACCACCGTAGGATCCTCGGGGCTTTCCGACAATACCAACTTATGCGTCTGTAGAGGGACAGCCTGGGATTGTGGCAAAAGCAGGGCATGATAGTCCAGGAGATACTAAACGCTGCCACTGTACGTTCCTTTGAGCTTCCCGACCAGGCCAAATCTTCCGCCTGTAGAAGTCCACCCAGAGGGTTGCATACACCCCAGCATACCCGCCCAGGCCAAATCTTCCACCTGTAGAGGGGCACGCTGAGGCTGTGGCGACGAAAAGCACCCGCATACAAAAGGACTATCATGGGGGCAGCTAAACGCTGCCACTGTACGTTCCTTTGAGCTTCCCGACCAGGCCAAATCTTCCGCCTGTAGAAGTCCACCCAGAGGGTTGCATACACCCCAGCGTACCCAACCAGGCCAAATCTTCCACCTGTAGAGGGGTACGCTGAGGCTGTGGCGACGAGAAGCACCCGCACATAAAACGGACTATCATGGGAGAACTACAAGCTGCCACTGTACGGCCCTTTGAGCTTCCCGACCAGGCCAAATCTTCCGCCTGTAGAAGGTCTACCCAGAGGATTGAGTACACCCCAGACTACCCGCCCAGGCCAAATCTTCCACCTGTAGAGGGGCACGCTGAGGCTGAGGCAACAAGCAGTCCCCGAACGTCAAGTGGTTGTAAACAAAGCACTGTACTGATTGTGATGGCACATGCAGCTTGGTACTTTATCTGAACACTGCACACGTCTATGCAGGCTACATAGAGGGAGAGAGCCCTCCGAGTGACACCTCGACTCGTCCGTACCGTACTGCTTTCAGAGTGACATCATGGCGACATCATTCACAGCCCGTTTCCATGGGGGGACCCGGTGGAACGCATTTTGGCGGAAGGTCCGACCCAGTGGAATTCCGCAGGAGATTCCACCGGGCCTCCGTTTCCCTACCCCTGCGGAAGCAAGGTCACCGCCAAACTCGAAGAGCGAAGGACAGCAACGCGTTGCTTTCCATATGAAAATACTTTACGGACATATGCTTCCTTGTCCTTGCGCTGGGCAGCGATGCAGTACAGCGCACCTGTACCACTCCTGGCCTGGGCATGGCTTGCGGCGAGAGCCTCCCAGAGCGCCTACCTACGGTTCCCTGAGAAAACTGCGTGGTCAGGTGGACAATGTACGTTTTTGGCTTCTATTTTGTGAGACTGCTATCCTGTCAGTGAGAGTTGGCCATCCACATCGGTTGGAAACCATCACTGCCGAATAATCAAGACGTCACCACGTGGCAGGAAGCATTAGACCAAAACCTATGCTTGGACTGTATACTAATAGAATTGTTGCCATCACTCAGTGGTTTTGGCTTATTCGTAATCGCACGACCTGTCAGGTGGACAAGCACCCCATGATTGACTGTTCCTTTTGCCCTGATACAACGCTTACTTTGAGGCTCTCACTCCTACGCCTCACACATTCCTAAATATAACTTAAAGCAGCGCTGTCCTGCTGAGTAATCGGCTTGTATCCTGGTCCCAATGGGCTCTATCACCATTCCTGAAGCAGCAGGCTTAACAGCAGGAGCACCACCACCAGCAGCAGCAGCAGCAGCTCTATCCAAAGCCAAGGCTACACAACTTCCGTTGAACTTACATTATGGACCACCGCCATTGAAGAAACTCCGTAGCAGTGGCCCCATTGATGCAGGGCAGGGCCTCATTCGCCCCAAGCGCTCTGTCAACTATGGCACCACAACCCTCTCTCAAGCAGCAAGCCACCACCATGCCGTAAGCAGCCCTCTCAACTTCAGTGGAAGGGCCGCAGCAGTGGCTGCAGCTACCAGAGACCCGGGTCCAGCAACAGCCACATGTGCTGGTGTGAAGAATGATGTACCACCATTACCAGCAGCAGCGGTACCAGCAGCAGCACCAGCTGCAATGCAGCAGCAGTCCTGTCGGCTAGCAGCCAATCCAAAGCTTCCACCTTTACCACCACTAGCAGCACCAGCGGGACCTTCTAGCACTATGGAAATGTCACCAGGCACTAGCAGAGTCACCAGGGTGACTACTAGCCCCTGGGCTGGTGCCTCCCCCGTAGTTGGAAACTCACCTCCTACCTCCCTGGAGCAGAAGAGATCCTCCACCCCAAGGCCTGGGGTTTTGGGTTTATCAAAGGCAGACAGCTTCGGGTTTTACACCAGCTCCGGCGACATAGCAGACCTAGTAGAGGGTTTAGGGTCTGGCTTGTTCGACGACGAGAGGACCCGCAGTGGTACCCTGAGTGATGCTAAGTTTCAGCTGTCTCCTGTATCTCTCAAGCCGTTGTCGTCCTTTGGGTCGGCATTCAAAGGAGGCAGCGCCTTGGCAGCTTATCAGCAAGGGTGGGGGGGTGATTGTAGGGGAGAAGGGACACCTTGTGCACCAGGAGGCACTCAGTGCTCAAAGCAGGGCTCACAGCGGCAGCAGCAGCAGGAGGAGGAGGAGAAGATTGCGGGTGAAAAGCCTTTAGCCTCCATTGAACCTGGGCAGCAGCAAAACCTGCAAGACCAGCTGCTGTGCCTACTGGATGTAGGTACTAGCCCTCGTTGTAGTGGTGGTAGTCAGCAGCAGCAGGAGGTGCACTTGTTGCTCCAGCAGCAACATCAGCGGCAGCAGCAGCAGAGTAGTTGTGGTGCTGCTGCTTCCCAGCGGGATGTGTATGACATGCTGGACATCACAGAGGCGGCACCAGGTGATGGGTTTGGTAGCCAAGCAGGTGACAAGCAGCTGGAGGAGCACCGTGCTCTGCAGTCGCAGGAGCAGCAGCAGGGAAGGAAGCAACAGCAGCACAAGCAGCAGGAGCAGGTGGGGAATCATGCCCAGCAGCAGCAGCAACCACCTCAAGAGCAGCGGCAGGGTAGGGAGCAAGGGCAGGACAAGCGGAAGCGGCAACAGCAGCAGAATGGTGGTGGTGTTGTACATGAAGGTTCTCGTAGGCAATCAGATATGAAGCAGCGAAAGCACCGGAAGCGGCCCTGCAGCAGCAGGAGGAAGAGCAGCAGCGGCTAAGGCAGGGGCAGGAGGAGCAGCAGCAGCCATTACGGGCACATCGGGTGGTGCAGCAGCAGGAGCAACAGTGCCAGCAGCTAAGGCAGGGGCAGGAGGAGCAGCAGCAGCAGCAGCAGCAGCCATTACGGGCATATAAGCTGGTGCAGCAGCAGCCGCCCGCGGGGGCAACAGTGGAACACTCTATAGTAGATCAGCAACGAGCAGCATCGAAGCGAGTGGGGGAAGCAGTGCCAGCAGGGGCAGAAGATGGTGTGGAAGGAGGCAAAGGATCAGTAGCAGCCAACGAAAGGGCGGGTGTGGTAGCGGCGTGGCGGGGAAGGAAAACAGCAGCAGCGGCAGCCAAAGCAGAAGCCGAAGCACGAGGTTTGATTGGGGCAGCAGCAGCAGCAGCAGCAGCAACAGCATTGTGTGAGGTGACACGGTGTGGCAGGAGTGGAGCAAGGGGGAAGCGGTTTAGGTCACATGAGAAGGTGAAGGGTGTCTCGCGAGGTGCTGGATCTGTAAGGACTTGGAGGAGGTATAACTTGAGGAGCGCGGGGATGTCTCCAGGGTTTAGTGGGATTGGGACGGTGGCACTAGATGGTGGTGTTGTTATTATTACATTTCATGATATGCCATAGCAATAAGTGCCATAGGCCCCGCACCTCAAGCTGTCACAAAGAGCAGCGAGGTGGAACAGAATACGGGTAAACTTCGACATGTATGACAATATATGCATGCCTAAACATGAGGTCCAGCAGCTAGGTCAAAATCACCCAAAACCTCCACTGCCCCAATGGGGGTAAGAGCCTCCCTCCTACTTAAGAAAGCAAGGAGGGCTTGTAAGCCCGGGTGCAAGCAATAGTTGGTAACAAACCCCATTGGTTGGACCTCACGCCACATCAGAAGGGTGAGCATAAGCATTCCTAATCTTCCAAGCAGCTGCAACATATTTAGCTATACACTTAAATGCATGCTTGAAAGGGCCATATACTAAGCCAGACTCCTCATCGACGTCTACACCCCAGAACTCTTCATTAAGCATGCTATGCAGCTTCTCCTCATCAGATTTGCCATCCAATATCTGACATTTTGCAGCAACATCAGGGTCAGAAGTCAGCTTCTCCCACAGCTTTTGCCTTTGTGCCTGGTAAACAGGACAGTCAAACAAGAAGTGTTCAGGAGATTCAACTTCACCTCCCAATTCAGGGCCAAGATCACAGGACTTGCAGCACTCCCTACGTGCACTTTGCCTGCTAGCGCTCTGCCTACCGAATTTTGCTGTCATAGCGTTGAGAGGAAGAATACCTGCACGCAGCTGCATAATGAGTTCCATGCCTTTGCTCAGAGGGCCTGTGCACAGATATGGCTGCGGCTTGAAATAATTGATATCGTCATTGTAATGCTGCATATATGTCGCTAAAGTAGATTTATTCCTAGCACCCTCCTCCCGAACAGCCCTGTCTCTTTCATATATACTCCACCTGACATATGCCCTGAAGCTAGGTAGGTGTCCCTCTCTCACTCTTGCTTGTAAGGTTTCCTCCTGCATGCCTAGTTCAGCCCTGAGTTTATTGAACCTCTTCTGCCAAGAAGTATAATTCCTGTGGCTTGGCCAAGATGCTTCAAGTGCCTGCCTGCTAAAGCTAGTAGTATCCTTTTGCTGTAATTTGAACCACCATTCAACCTTCCTCTGGTCCAACCAGCTAGATAGAGGTCTAACACCAGCTTCTGCCCTCAATACCTCATGGCAGATGTTTGGCTTGCAATGCAGTGATCTCTTCAAAACCTCTATTTGGATCTTAGACTCTATGGTATTTGTCTGCTGGGATGATGCCCACCATACCTCAGAACCATACTCAACCCTTGGTCTTATCAAAGCCAGCAGCATGGCTCTCTTAACCTCAAAGCTTACATGACGATTCTGGAAGAATGTTTGCAATGCATTAATGGAGGCTGTAGCTTTTTCAATCATACCTGCAATGTGAGCGTCCCATTTGCAATCACTAGTGAAATCAATCCCCAAGTATGTATATGCATCTAGTACTGGCAAATTCTCACTGCTAAAACTTACCTTTGGGGACTCTTTATTGGGGGGCAAAGGACCAAACACAACAACAGCACTTTTAGTTGGGCTCAGCTTAAAACGCCACTTACGACTGTAGGCATGAATCGTGTCAGCCATCTTCTGAAGCTCTTCCTGCGATTCTGCAAGCCCTACAAGGTCGTCAGCGAGCATTAGTGCTACCAACTTTGATCTACCTTCAATGTTACTCTCATCAGCCCTTCCTATGCCCTGTTCCCCACTACCACTATTATCTACCTCTTTTGGTAGGGGAACCCCCGGGTGCTTTTCCCATATCTCTTTTAGGAGACCGTTGATGAACAAAGTATACAACAGTGGTGATAGCGGGTCCCCTTCCGCTAAGCCTAAATCGCTAGAAAAGTATTCTGATGACTCTCCATTATGCAAGGCACATCTAGAGAGGCTATCGTATAGATGTACAAGAACCCTAAACATTTTACCCCAATGCCCATCTCCCAGAGCTTGTACCAGAGCCCGTCCCGCCAGACTGATGGGAAAGCTTTGACCACATCTACAAACAGTGCGTACGTCCGGAGTCCTGCACGCATTCGTCCGGATGTGACTGCATGCAATGTCCAGACATGATCAATGCAGCCTCTGCCTGGCCGGTACCCATTCTGGCTCTCGTGAAGGAGTCCCTTTGCTTCAGCAAAAATAGTTACCCTGTTGTTGATGATCTTGGTATAAACCTTGTCTACTACGCTTAGCAGCGTTATCCCCCGGTAATTATTACCATCTTCCTTATCCCCTTTCTTAAAAAGGCTGACTATTACCCCAGGGCGTTGGAAGGTGCATTCATGCTCCCAGGCCTTCTGATACATGCATAGGAGCATGTCTGTCATGGGTTCCCCGCCATACTTTAAAAGTTCAGCAGAAGTGTTCTCTAGAGGACTACCCGCTTTGCCTAATTTGAGACTTAGTCTAGCTCTGGCAACCTCAGAGCTTGTTAGGTCAGCATCTAAATTCTCATCCCCTGACCCTTCTGGCTCTGCTGATGCATTGATGTAATGCGCTACAGCAGCTTGGACTTCTTGTTGAAAGGCAGAGTCAAAGTCAGCATCAGCATTGAAGGTGGCAGAATTCCCGAGCTGCTTGTAATGCTCTCCAAAGGCATCGGCGATGGGTTTGTCGCCACATGCATATGAACCATTTTGCTTTTTAAGCAAGGAGGGGGCTGAAGCTTGTGCGTTTTTTGGTCTGTATGCAGAGTTGAACGCCTGCCAGAGGCGCTTGTCTCCCATTCTGGTTTTCCGCTCTGACTGGCATTCGTCAAATGCCTCGCAAATGGTTTCATCAGCAGATTTTGTAAAGAGAGACCTTGCATCCTTGACCATTTTATGCACCTTTTCTCTTGCTTCTTCATAAGCCTGCCATGCTTCTGTACCACCTTGGCTGCGCCATTCAGCATGTATTTGCCTTCGAGCTTTGATAGCATCTGTAATCTCTGCGGTCCACCATGACTTTGAAATCCCTGGAACAACCTTTTTGGAGCCAATGGCTTCTTCTGCGGCAGCTTCCACTAGTACATGGAATTTCTCCCGCACTGCCTTATGTGCCCCCCATGTGTTCTGCTGGTTGTATGCCTCTTCAACAAAAGCCTCAAACTCTGGCAGCCTACGTCTTAAGCATTGCATGTAGAGACCAATGTCCCTCTCCCCATGTTCTGGGTCGTGGAACCTATCTACATTAAAGACTTTCTTGCATTGGGCAGCCTTGACCCTGGTCCTTTTAGCCCTACGTGGAAGCTCAGCCAGCAACAGCTTGTGATCGGATGATATAGCCCCATCAAGATCTGACCGCACTGCGAATGAGGGGCGTGCTGTACCGAACAGGGTGCCTGCCTCAACTACAATGTAGTCAATAACAGTTGCCCTACCGCGATTGCTCTGCTCCTCCCAGGTGTACTCAGGGGTTTCTGTGGGGTTACGGCCATTTAGTGTATACATTGCATTGACACCTAGGAACGATTTAAGCAGCTTGCCGCTGTCTTTGACATCGACTGCTTCTCCAAACATTCCTACATGCTCATGTATGCTGTTGCCTTTGCCCACCCTCGCATTGAAATCTCCACAGAGTACCACCTCGCCTTTGCGTTTGAAAAATTCCAGATCAGTCTGGAGTGATTCAAATGCGGCTTTTCTTTGTGCTGCAGGCTTACTGGAATCTGGCATGTAGACACATCCAATGCACATAGCAGTTGTGTTGCCTTCACCCTTGACTTTGACCCATATGGAATCCGCTAAAGAGGTTTTCCTAAAGATCTGGATGCTGTTGCCTAGACTAGCATGGACATAAAACCCTACCCCTCCCCTTTTATCTTCCCTTGCTCGCCCATACCACTTGTAGCCTTGGAGGTTAGGAATGACATACTGCCCCTCCCAGGTTTCTTGGATTGCTAGTATGTCAATACCCTCGCTATCCATGACAGCCTGCAACTCACCTCGTGTGAGCTCACAAAGTCCCCTAGCATTCAGGGATGCCAGTATCAGGCCTCTGCGGGCACGGACCACACGACGGTTATTGCGCCTCCTGGGCCTTGATGTTGGCTCTTGCGGGGGGTGCAGACCATTTGCTGCTACGGCAGGAGAAGGCGCAGCTGGGGTTGCTGCTGCTGCAGCGGTGGCGGCAGCAGCTGCAGATGTTGCTGCTGCTGTCGCTACTGCTGCTACGGCAGGAGAAGGCGCAGCTGGGGTTACTGCTGCTGCTGCTGCAGCTGCAGCAGCTGCAGGTGTTGCTGCTGCTGTTGCTACCACAGCTGCAGGAGTTGCTGCTGCTGTTGCTACCACAGCTGCAGGAGTTGCTGCTGCTGTTGCTACCGCAGCTGCAGGAGTTGCTGCTGCTGTTGCTACCGCAGCTGCAGGAGTTGCTGCTGCTGCTGCTACAGCGGCGGGTGTTGTTGCTGCTGTTGTGACTATGTCCTCTGCTGCTGGTGGCGCTGCTGCAGTTGCAGCCCCTGCTGCTGTAAGTGCTGCTAGAGTTACAGCTGGAGTCGCTTCCCCTCTGCTGCTATGACCAGGTTCGTCAACTGGGAGTGCTGAAAACCGGTTCTGCAGTGGCAGTGTGGCTGCAGCAGCTGAACCTGCTGCTTGGAGTGAAGCCCTTTGGCCAGCCCTTGGATGCTGCCAATTCCCCATAAGTGCAGCTGCTGTTTGCCCTTGCTGAAGAATCTGCAAGCCTAGTTGCTGGGAGCTGCTGCTGGGCTTGCTGAGCTGGAGCTGGGCAGGATTTGCAATTGGCTGCAGCTCCTGCAGTTCCTGATGGTGGAAGGCATCTTTGTTTTTGAGTAGCAGGCACCTCCACTTGTACTGCTGGCGTAGGAGCTTGCTGAGCTGCTGCTCCTGCTGAGCAGTGATGTGGATTGCGTGGGAGCGGTCAACATTGATGCAGATGGAGGATCTGGCTGATTTCTTGGATGGCTTCTTGGGCTGGTGCCACCTGCCAGCCAGCAGAGGCAGCACAATTGGGGGGGTTGTTAGGCGCATCACCTGAGCTACTGCAAACTTTGCACTGCGGAGGCTGGTATGCCTTGGGTGGGGACCAAAGACGAGCAAGCAGAACTCATCAATGCCCTCCTTCGGGGTAGGTGGTGGGGGGGTGCTCTGTTGACGGGTTGGGGGACTTGACGTGGCTGTCTCCTGTCCTACAACTTGAGCATAAGAAGGGTTTTGGGCATCCTGAGCGCGCACAAATGGAACCCATGCATCATGCAACCATATGCAGTCGTTAGTGGGCGGGGGCCCAGCTCTACTGGGTCCTGCTCCAACCTGCTGCGGGTCAATGGGCATGCATGTATCCAGGGAGGGAATGTACGCCAGGAAGAATGGTGATGCAGCACTAGCAGGGGTGACCAGCGGTGGCTGCCTAGGGATGGCATCCTGCTGGTCACCCCTGAGAGAATGCTCTAAGGGGAAAACATTATGCTGGATGCCTATGGCTGCCATACTCGGGTCACACCCTGATTGCTGCATCATATCTAGCGGTCTGAAACAGGCATGGCAATTTCGGGGCAACTGTTCAAAGATGATGATGATGATGGCTGTTTGGGACATCTGCTGTCAGCAGAGGGTAGGTGCACCCTAGCTGGGCATGGGGGACAAGATCAGTACCACAACCACCCTCTATAGCCTTCCGCCTCAAGAGGGCTTAGAGGATAGCTAGGTCCGCATATGGGGCCGGTTGCGGGGTCCATAGTTGTGCCCTGACAGGTCCAGAATAGCCATGAGTAGGGGTTGGTAGGCTGCATGAAAGAACCACATAACGGAGGGAGGTGAAGAAGCTGAACTAGTCAATCAACTACCCTTCTACCAGGGGAGAACCCCCTGGCAGTTTGCTCATACACAGAGAAAGCTACTGCCATGCCACCCTACTGAACATCCGCCTCAAGAAGTCCAGGAGAGTGGTTAGGTCCGCTTAAGGGGCCAGCAGTGGGGTCTGTTTCCGTGTAGAAAGGGAGACTGAAGACCAATCCAGCCGGAAAGTAGGTCGCATGATGTTATGCTTAGCAGAACAGTAGACAACCGTGTTCGGTGGCTTCATCCTGTCCTGCTAAAGATAACAGTGAGCATGTGGAACGGGGTCAGCTGCTGAGGGCCGCTTCTACCGTCCTGAAGCCGGTTCCAGGTTCCGGTTCCAGGGCAAAATGTGCTCAGTTCCGCGGTTCCAGCGATGCCAAACATGTCTGTTCCTGGTTCCAGCCCTGGGCCACCCTCTGGCCAACATGTCACATGCTGGTTCCAGCAAGTTTATTACAAAGTGTAGAGTGCTCAACTGAGTGCAAGAATAGCATTTTCCATTGTCAAATTGGTTGTAATAAGTACAAATCATCGCTGGCTTCTGGGGCTTCGCCCCAGACCCCACTAGGGGGGCTGTTCCTCCCCCCTGGACCCCCGCCTCCTGCTTGGGTCCATGCTGCGCATCGACATGGCATGGTCTCCCCCAGAAAAGTTTGGTTCCAGAGGCCTTGTTCAAGTCTAGTTCTGGTTCCAGAGGAGGTTGTGGAACCGGCTTCAGGACGTTACGCTTCATGGCGGGAAGCAGGGCGTGAATGACTTGGCCTCTGCTTTAGCCATATTCGCCTGTAACAGTACCGCTCGTAGCCTCTAGGCTACAGTGTTGGGCGCCATCCTGGTGCCCTTCATGGGCGCGGTTGGTAGCATAGCTGAGGGTCGACCGCTCATGGCGGGGTCAACTTTGCGCTCGCTCTTCGAAGGCGATTGTTCTGGCTTTGAAACAGGGTCGCGTACTCTAGAATGGTTATATACTGTATGTGGCACAGCTTTCAGGGCAGTCAGCGACTATTGCCGTATGCGCGCCCGAAGACATGCGCGGAACAGTAAGGGGTATGGTGTGCTTCCTCAAGTGGCAATAACAGTTGCCCTGCCAGTGTAAGACATGACTGATACTTTCTAGGCTACCCCAATGTCGGTCGCTCGGTACCGTGCGCTGTTACGAACTCACTCTTCGATCCCCTAGTGCAAAGCTCTCCCCTAGCTAGACCGGATGGCGGACGACGGTAGACGTAGGCCTTTACCGATGTACTGCCGAAGTACCGGAATGGTCAGGCGAGAGGCTTTATTGAGACAGGAAACTTACAAGTAGAGTCTGGATATACACAGAGATATACTGTGGAAGGAACACAGTAGATAGGTACACAGCCACAGGTATACAACAAATACTCAAGACAGCTTGACTGAATTGACTGAGTTAGTTGAGTTAGTTCAATGTCTCAACTCTCTCTTTTATATATGGCTGGTAACACAGCCCATATCTTCTAGAACCATCTAGAGTGGAACCTTCTCCACAGTTCCATCCATTACCAAGCCATACGTAACCAATACATCACTCTAGAACGTTCCACATGTTTCTTTCCAGAAACTTCCAGAATAGACCACTACTTTCCACACACTTCCAGACACATCTAGACATGTCCAGACACATCCTTAAACCCTAAAACCCATAATTCAAACGTTAAACCCTAATACTAAAAACCCTAGTCCATCTGTCATCATTACATCCTGCCCCCCCTCTTTCTGGGAGCATCGCCCCCGATGCTCTAAATCAAGCCAAACTTAACTGCGGCGTCGATGCGCTTTGCGTGAGCTCTTTTGCTGGGCAGGCAATGCGCCATGATGACTAGCCTCATAGGCATCAAACAAACTCTGCTCAATATCACTAGCCGGCCGCCACATGTCATCCTCTGGACCATAGCCTTTCCAGCGGACAAGGTACTCGGTTCTGCCACGGCTGATTCTCTTATCCAGCAGAGCCTCAACCAGGTACTGCTCATCATCTGGCACAACTGGTGGTGGGTGATAGACTGTAGCATCCACATGCGTTGGGAACTCAGGGTCCTTGTGCCAGGGTTGCAGGAGGCTCACATGGAAGACAGGGTGAATATTGAGGGACTTGGGAAGCTTCAGCTTGTAGGCAACAGGACTAATGACTTTCTCCACGGTGAATGGTCCAAGGTATTTAGCTGCAAGCTTTTTGCTCATGGTGGATGGTAGTTGCAGGTTGGTAGTAGATAGACGAACTTGATCGCCAATCTGGAATGTCAGCTCCCTCCGGTGTTTGTTGGCTTGTTGAGCTTGCCTGACATGTGCTTCATGTAGCTTGGCCTTAGCATGCCGCAAGGTGTCTGCCATCTCCTGGACGAAGTCTTGTGCTTGGGGAGTCATCGCCTCATCAGTCGCCAGATCCAATGCCGTTCTGGGATTGTGGCCATAGGTCACGAAGAATGGAGTGTAGCCGGTGCTGGGGTTGATGGAATTGTTGATGGCGAATTCAGCCAGGTCCAAATGGTCGTCCCAGTCATCTTGTCGTGGGCTGACGAAGTGCCGTAGGTACTCCTCCAAAGTCCGGTTAGCACGCTCGCTCTGGCCGTCAGTCTGTGGATGATAGGCCGTAGAGTATTTTAGCTCTGTGCCGACGACTGCAAAGAGCGCCTGCCAGAAGTGGCTTAGGAAGCGTTCGTCTCGGTCTGAGATGATGGCCTTGGGCATTCCATGGTACTTGTAGACAGTATGGCGGAAAATCTTGGCTAGCTCTGGTGCATTCACCTTCTTCGTAGTTGCTGCAAAATGCACCTGCTTGCTCAGCCGGTCCACAAAGGTGATAATGGCATCATGGCCGTGCTTGGTAGATGGTAGATCAGTGATCAGGTCCATTGTGATCTGTTCCCACTTGGTCTCCGGTGTAGGTAACGGCTGTAGCAGTCCTCCAGGAGGTAGAGTAGATGGCTTGTTGCGTTGGCAAGACGGACATGCCCTGACATAGGCGTAGATAGTCCTAGACATATGTGGCCACCAGAATTTCTGTGCCACACGCTGCAAGGTCTTGGTGATGCCCATATGTCCACTGCTAGGCGAGTCATGGCATTCATGAATGATGCTCTTGCGTAGCTCCACATCTTTGGGTACTGCAATCCGGTCGCCAAAGTACCAGAGGCCGTTGATGTTTGTAAGCCACGGAAATGGGTTGTTGAAGTATTCATCTTGCTCATACCCATCACTGATCTGGTTGATTAGATCATCTGTAGATGCTGTAGTGATGGTGCAAAGGTCTGGACGTCGGGACAATGGGTCTGCAACGTTGTCCTTGCCCTCTTTGTAGTTGATGTCTACTCCACTGTAGTAAGACTCCAGCCATTGCTCCACTTGGTCTGCCGCCGCGTGAGGTTCTTCTTGGATTGGAACCAGGTGTGGTTGAGATGGTCAGAGTTCACCTTCAGAGTCGTTCCCTCCAGGTAGCAGCGCCACTCCGTTAGAGCCCAGAAGATACCTAGCATCTCCCGGTCGCCAGTAGGGTAATTGCGCTCCGTGTCAGTAAGCTTGCGTGAGAGGTAAGCTACTGGTTGTAGCCCACTACCTTGATTTTGAAGCAGCGTAGCTCCCAGTGCGAAGGCTGAGGCATCGGTGAAGACTTCATACGGCAGTGCTGGGTCTGGCAAAACCAATACAGGTGCTGAGGTAAGTGCCTCCTTCAGCTGGTCAAAAGCCTCTTGCTCAGCGGTGCCCCAATGCCAGCGGGTCTCCTTCTTGGTGAGATTGGTGAGTGGTAGAGCCTTGTGAGCGTAATGCCTAATAAAGCGACGGAAGTAGCCAGTCAGGCCAAGGAAACTGCGCACCTCCTTGACGTCCTTTGGCGTAGGCCAATCCTTCACAGCTTGAACCTTCTTGGGGTCAACCTTGACTCCATCTGTGCCCACTACATGCCCCAAGAACTCCATCTCCTGTACTCCAAATGAGCATTTGTCCAGTCCGACAAAGAGTCTGTGCTGCTCCAGGATGGTGAGCACTTCGTCCAGATGCTCCAGATGCTCCTCCTTGGTCTTGGAGTAGATGCAGATGTCATCCAGGTAGACAATCACAAATTGGTCCAGGTAGGGCCTCAGGATGTCATTCATCAGCTGCTGGAAAGTTGCAGGAGCATTAGTAAGGCCGAAAGGTAGTACTAACCACTCGTAGTGTCCATATCTTGTACGGAAGGCGGTACGTTGGATGCTCCCATCATCTTCAGCAATCCTGATCTGGTGGTAGCCCGACTGTAAGTCCAGCTTGCTGAAGTACTTGGCGCCTTGGAGACGGTCCAAGAGCTCATCGATGCGGGGTAGAGGGTATCTGTTCTTGATGGTTAGCTTGTTGAGCGCCCTGAAGTCCACACAGAAGCGTAGCTTGCCATTCTTCTTGGGTGCAAACAGCACTGGTGCGCCATAAGGGCTCTGAGAAGGACGAATGAAGCCCATTTCAAGAAGATCTGTAAGTTGGCGCTTCAGCTCCTCCAATTCTAGGGGACTCATATGGTAGATGGGAAGGTAAGGTGGCTTGGAACCAGGCTCCAGCTCAATATGATGGTCCACTGATCTCTTGGGTGGCAGGCCTTTAGGCAGCTTCTCAAAGATGGTCTTGTGCTTGTCAAGGATGCCTTGGATAGCTGACTGCCACTCCTCGTTTGATGGCGCCGAAATCTCCAGTCGGTTGTCGCCTTCGGGTACCTCTCTGATGACTGCAAGGTATGCCATCTGCCCTTTGCGGATGATACGCTTCATCTGCATGGCACTGAGCATGTTGACTGTAGGTGACTCATCATCAGCAGGCGGGGTGAGAGTGTAGGTGACATTACCCTTGGTGACGGTGATGGTGTTGGTGACCCAATCAATAGGAGGGTTAACGTATGTAAGCCACGGCTTGCCAAGGATGAGTTGGTCTTGCGCCAGCTTGGTGACGGTGAAGGGCATATGGTCCTTGTATTGGCCAATCCTGAACTTGAGGTCTGGGATGAGCTTGGAAGCATCTTGGGTGACTGGACCAGCCAATTGCACAATGTTGCCAGGCAGGGTGACTGTTGGCAGATTTAGTAGTGCAACTACATCAGGGTCAATGTAGTTCCTGCCTGCACCTGAGTCGACGAGAATAGTGACGCTGTGACCTCTCACTTTGCCCTTAAGCCGAATAAGCTTCTCACTGGTAGGACGAAGGCCACATAGCTCAGGTGTCTCCTCTTCCTTTGACGGCTCCTCTGATGTTGCTTCTTCTTTTGTAGCATTGTACGGTAACGGCTTCACAAAACCTTGAAGAGTAGGAGGGTCCCAAAATACACATACAGGCCACTTGGTAGGTCCCATGTCGATACAAGGTCCACCAGGTGTCTTGGATGGCACAGTGAAGAGCTTGGTCCCTGCTGGATAGGTCTTCAAAAGGCGTAGTCCTTGTGTCATCTGCCACCACGGCTTGTTCTCCCATTTTGGCAGGACGATGACAGCACTGGTCTGAGCAGGGGCTCTCTCCTTGCACTCCAGATAATGCCTAAGGAACTTCCCGGCACGGCGAAAAGGCACATTCAGCCATACATTCTCTCCCTCGACATTGGCCTTAAGGAAGGAATTCTGACTGTGGTAGAACTTCTTGGCCACTGCATTCTCTCCAGCTGGATCTGCACAGGCGTCCACCGTAAATGGCCCATAAATCGCTGCATACTCGGCGTGCTCCTTAGGGTGGAATCTCCAGTCAGTACGGTCCCTCAACCTTGGTGATCTCCGGCGGGGTTTCTTGTGTTGGTATGCTGCAGCATCTTGGCGCCCGGTAACCGTTGACTTGGAATTCCCAGCAGGTTGCTCCTTAACCCCGGCTGAGCAACCTCTCCGTGAGTCCATAGCAGGACGGGGTCCAGCCACATCGGCGCGCGTAGGACTCACTGCACCACGCGCCTTCCTCAGTTTGACTGCTGAGGAGAGGCAGCATCACTCATCATTTTCAGATCGGTAGCACGCTTGGGACAGAAGCGCTGGTAATGACCCAAGCGATGACAGTAGAAGCACTCTACATCTTTCTTGGATGGTTGCCTCCTCACATTGTTGAAGTTCTGCCTTCTTTGATTGCAGTTGTTGTTAGTCCTCTTGTTGTCAGCAGCACCAAGTTCCATTGGAGTAGGTCCAGTGTGAGGCTCTTGTCGTTGCTGTTGATAAGGGCGATGGAGAGCTCCAGGAAAAGGTGAAGAGTGTCGCCTCTTGATCTGCCAGACAAGCGAGTCTGCTTGGATAGCCCACTCAACGGCATCTGAAAGGGTGGTTGGGTTTTTCAGCTCCACATGGATACGAACTTCCGGTCGCAGGCCTTCTAGAAAGCGATGAACACGGTCCTTCTCGTGCATGTCGGGTAGCTCCAGCATGCAAAGGTTGAACTGCTCAGCATAGGTACGAGCTGACTTGCCACCTTGTTGTAGATGATCAAGCTTCTCACGTGCTGTGCGCTCTGGGGAGATTGGTGTGAAGTGCGTGATGAGAGCAGCTTTGAAGTCCTCCCAAGTATTCCAGGGCCGGTCCACTCCACGCTGAACGGCTGCAAGGTGGTTGCGGTACCAGGTGAGTGCTGAATCTCGTAGGAAACCGGCAGCATGAAGGATGGCTATTGGAGCGTTGAGGTTGACGTCGCATGACTGTAGGTAGGTCTCCATAAGATAGCACCAGTTGACCGCAGAAGGTTGTGCGCTCCCCGTGAAGACTGGAGGCTTAGGTGGCTTGATCTTTGGAGCATTGGGTTGAGCATTAGCTTGAGCCTGCTGCAGAGCGGCTATCTGCTGTTGTGCGGCCTGAAGTTGCTGGATAGCTTGCTGATGCGCTTCAGCCAAAGCCGCAAGCTGAGTATTAAGCTGTTGAACTTGTGCTTCCATGTAGAAGACTGACGTTGAAGAGAACTGACGTCGGCTCGAAGTTCAACTTGCACCGATGGATGGATGCTTCTAGTAGCGCTATCCTTAAACGCAAAACGCAGCGGTCCAAAACTTACAGGAAGGGTCGTTAAGCTCCGAAACCACGTGCAAAGCTCTCCCCTAGCTAGACCGGATGGCGGACGACGGTAGACGTAGGCCTTTACCGATGTACTGCCGAAGTACCGGAATGGTCAGGCGAGAGGCTTTATTGAGACAGGAAACTTACAAGTAGAGTCTGGATATACACAGAGATATACTGTGGAAGGAACACAGTAGATAGGTACACAGCCACAGGTATACAACAAATACTCAAGACAGCTTGACTGAATTGACTGAGTTAGTTGAGTTAGTTCAATGTCTCAACTCTCTCTTTTATATATGGCTGGTAACACAGCCCATATCTTCTAGAACCATCTAGAGTGGAACCTTCTCCACAGTTCCATCCATTACCAAGCCATACGTAACCAATACATCACTCTAGAACGTTCCACATGTTTCTTTCCAGAAACTTCCAGAATAGACCACTACTTTCCACACACTTCCAGACACATCTAGACATGTCCAGACACATCCTTAAACCCTAAAACCCATAATTCAAACGTTAAACCCTAATACTAAAAACCCTAGTCCATCTGTCATCATTACACCTAGTGCCCAATGTCGGTCGCTCGGTACCGTGCGCTGTTACGAACTCACTCTTCGATCCCCTATCCCTGCCAGTGTAAGACATGACTGATACTTTCTAGGCTACCCCAATGTCGGTCGCTCGGTACCGTGCGCTGTTACGAACTCACTCTTCGATCCCCTAGAGATGGTGGTGTTGCTGCGCAAGTGGTGGGCCCCTGGAACTGTAGAGTGACCAGGGGAATGATGAAAGGCTGAGAGCTGTGGGTAGCCATTCTGGTGACTTGTGTGATTAGGAGATTGTTGTTGAAGCCTGCTAATTCGGATGCATGTTTCAGTATCCACACCAGTTGGTGGTGATTTGGAAGCCGTTGTTTTTTGTTTTACATCCAATGGTGTAATGTGGTCGGTCTGACCTTGCAGCCCCGCTCTAACGGTTGTCACACCTAAACAAATAAACAAGCAAGGTGTGGGAACCTTGAGTATTAGTTTCTTTGTTTGTTTTTTATGCCGTAGTTTAATACTCTGTTGTTCCAGATACCGGGTAGACCACCCTTGCATAAGAGGCTGCCTGTGCATGTGAGGCTCATAAATGTTACTTTATCCGGTGTGTTCCGTCGTTGAGACCTAGCTGCCTTGTGTGCAGCCACACCAGCAGGGCCCTGTAGTTCACAAATATGTGAGTGTTTGGTTGTGCTCCTGGTGATCATGGACTAGAGTGCAAATCAATGTTCATGTGAGGCGGAGCATGTCTTGGTACACATGGAGAGTATAAACGTGGTTCTGCCCCGCCCTTTTGGCAAAGTCCGGACTTTGAAATCCGCTGATAATGTGATATGTTGCTGGAGTCTTTTCAGTGTTGGATGTATGCTGCTGACTAATGCAACCCAACTTGCAGATGCTTTCGTAGTGGGTACCCTGATGGACCTCATGTCGATTTGTGATCTCTTCGGGTTCTCCTCGGTAGTCCCTTTCATGTATCTACAAAATGTGTGCTTCTTCTGTGCCGTTCTCCTTGGTGTGAAGGATTTGGCATGGGGAATGGAACTAGTGGACTTGCAACCATGATGTACTGCATCTCTTTTTCTGATCGCTACATGTGCTTAAGATTCATACCCCTGATCTTATGATCCGAAGGTTTAGTGCACCAGTGCGATGCGTTGGCCCCTTTGTCTGCGTCAGCCAGCGTCAGCCAGCCAGTCACCGGGGCGGGGTGTGATGGGGTGCCGGAAGGGCAACACTTCCGAGATGAACACAATTCTGCATCTAGTACTTAAGGCCACCGCAACTCCCTGTAGGAAATATGTCATTACTATCACCGCCTTGCAATCCAATTCAGGTGTATCTGCAGCCTTATCTAGTCCGAGTCCTGCGTTGAGGTGCGTAATACCGGTTGTTCAAACAACTTTTACCTTTCTAAAGCATACATTCATCCGTCAGGGTACTATAACTGGCCTTTTAGGCTGTGTAAACTGTGATAAGCTATCAAATGGAGATATCGGACGGATCCCAGGCATGCGTATCCGTCCCCATTCACCTTTCCGGTTGTTGAATATAATCGCATGTCCCAACTAAGGAGGCACATACTGAGTCAGTAAATGCAACGGAGCATCTGACTACTTGCAATTGAACTGATTCTCTTACTTACGGCAAGTCGACGCTTGCATGCATGGGGGGTCCTCTGAGTTTGTTCTTGTCTGCTGGTGCTTCTAACAGGTATCATTCCATCTAGAATTCATTCTACGCTCCCAGCCGGTAATTTCCCCCGCAACGCGTCAAGACGGATGGAGCGCTGGGTTCTGGTCCTTGCCTTGTCCATATGCTGGGCTGTCTATGTCGAAGCTCAGTGTGACACATACGAAGGTAAGCCCTTGAGATCCGCGGCCTGAGATGCTCCAAGCTGTAGTAAGACCCTTCTGGACCAATTCGAGCTAATCTTAGGTGCCGCATGGCCATTTTAGGTCCCATGCGGCATGGAACATGGTGTAGATGATGCCACTTTCACATACTTATGCCAAACCCACATACAATGTGCATCCCAAGTTTTCATGATACTTGCTGGAAGTCATGCAAAGTATACTCTACTTCCCCCAACTACATATAGCCAACTATCTGAGCGTCACCATAGTTACAACATAAGCCTCCAGCACAGACCTGGCTGCCTCATGACCTGGTCCAACCTGCTGCCTCTGTCATATATTTGCACAGCCACTGCCATCACCTTACCCAGTTTCCCACTGTGGCCAAACAGCAACAGCTCCGCACCTTGCAGCTAAGCACAGTCTATTAATACATTTCATGATGAATCATAGAATATAGTGCCATAGGCCCCGCACCTCAACCATCGCAAAGGACAGCGAGGTTACAATCCAAAGCTGTACACATGACCTCTCTTACTTGTGAGGAAAGCAGAGTCAGTTAAAGAGCACAAAAAAGGCATGGGGTGGACCCATCATTGGCCAGCAAAGATGCCAGAATGCCAGTCAACGACTGGTTGTTTTCCACCCTGCTGTCCTGTCATGCAGCATGCAGTAGGCGGATTGTTCAAGATGGGTATACTGTAGGAAATGCAGTGAATTATGATGCACCCAGTTTACAGACAAGGTCGCAGGTTTTGAGTCACGATTGCCACTGCTAGCAGGCGGATTTCAAAGTGCATGCATCTGGATGGTAGGGTTAGTAGTCAGCCTTAATGCATGCATCTACCATAGTAAACCTCCTCAAAGGCGGCATTCTTCTTAGTAAGGCTCCTCGGGTGACTAGCATGCCACCCTAGGTGCATCAGCCACTGCTAGGAAGGGGGCCCCCCGGCGTGTGTGAATCTAGCAGAGCTCATGACAGTCAACTCCAATGCGTCTAAACCTGGTTTAGGGCCAGATTAGCTCTATACTGCTGTTTGCGCTCAGAGGTGCAGCCAATCACCATTCAGCTCTCAAATGCGATGTTAGTGTTTGTACGCCGCTCATGGTGGAGGGAGCATAGATGTAACAGTGTAACATTTTTGCAACGGTGTTGCCTGTGTACGTGCTGCATCCCACAGGTACTGTCTCAGGTAGTGGCGTCACTGACTGCTACCGTGACCGCGCAATGCGGGATGCACAGGCCAAATGCGCCCAGCAAGTTACCAGTCTAGGCCAGGAGTATGACATCGCTCGCCTATGCACCACCTGCTCCGACGGCAACGGCAAGTCTGCGTGGCTCGTGGGCGACATTTCGAACTCCTTCCGTGACAGTTACATGCGGGGTCGCTCCTGCACCTACACCCACAAGTTCGGCTGCTGCATTCGTACCGCAAACTACCCCTCTGCCAGCAGCGGCGGCAGTGGCGGCAGCGGCGGGTCATCTAGCGGCGGGAACAGCGGTGGCTCCAGCGGCAGCAGCGGCAGTAGCACTGGTTACAAGCTTACATCCGATGGTGTGTGTTCCTTCAAACTCCTGCAACAGAGGAACTTCAGGACTGCACCGTGTGTAAGTGCTGGCAGTGCTGGGAATGCAGTCATGCCAGGCACACAGGTCAACAATGCGCCCATTGTGTCCTCAAGCTGTGGCGAAAGCTTCAAATGGGCCAAGCTGACGATAAATGGTGTGACTGGTTACATCGGTGCAGACCCTTCCGATGCATCAGAAACTGCCGATGTGAGGTGCACCTAGTAAGGGGAGGATGGTCGGCACAGGGGGGCATAGGGGGGATAAGAGCTGGTGCCCCCTGGCTCAAAACACTGCACAACCTCACTGGTGGGTCTCTTGAGCGTACGAGCAGACAGTGCTTCCTGGATGCAAGCTATATGAGTGGGCATAAAGAAAATTGGAGGGATAAGTGCTGGCGGTTTGGCAGCTGTGACAGTCTACGGTGCAACTGCTCCTGCTGTTTATGGATGACAGACACATCCAGCTGTCAGGCACAGTGTGCCCACTCACGTCTCAGTCTAGTTGTCAAGAGAGCAATCTCAGTCTGCTACCATAGCTAGGCTGTGGAAACTTACCATTTGATCACTCTGGATGCACTGCTGCTGCCAGATACATGCCTTTGTCCGGCAGGAGTTCAGTGACAGAACAGCCAACATGCAGTAAGGAAATCAAGGAGATGGTGGATGTTAAAGGTGTCATGCACCCTTGTTGTGCGACGTACACAGCCTTCACTCTCAAGGTGATTCTACGCAACATCTTGCTATACCATTATGCTATACATCAGAATAGCTTTGGAAGGATACTAGCGGCTTTGATGGGAGCTTGCCACCTGTGTGCACGATCCAATGCACACAGACAGTGTTTCTCTGTTTGTGCAGGCAGTTCAGGATCTGTTTAGCATACCCATTGAGTTTCAGCTGCACTCTGCGTATGCATATTTGATCATAAGTATTTATGTATGGTGGTACCAGTTGTGAACTTGGTCCCGTCAGCCCCAGGCTGCTTGTCATTGGCTGCTTTCTAATTTGATGTTAGTCTCCTTGAGTCTTATCACAGAAACGCATACGCAGCTATCCAATATCTTGAGCATACCATCCAGCGCAGCATGCTGTTTGAGCTGCAATTTGCATATGGGAGATTTGTTATATGCATCCAAGATCTCACTGGATAAGGCGTTCCCACCGTTCTCCATACGAGAGAATGTGCTTGTTTTCCAAATGCAAACAGCCTGGTTGTTGAATTTTATCAGGGACGCTGCTCGGTTATGCTGTGATCTATTTCATGTACACCACCGGGAAGCAAGAGCTATGTCACCTTTGGGACCTTGTACCTCCTGTGTCTGCCGCTGTCACTATGGTCAATGTGTTAAAATTGCTCGAGGTAGCAGCTATAGTTGGACGCCAAAGCCATTCTTCTTTCGATCGTGAATTCTTACATCAAGTGCATGGGATTACGCGTTTCGGCCTGTTGGCCATCATCAGATCCACTTGAGCACATGCAACGAAAACACATATATACACGAAAGAATGAATGGCCACAAACAGAATGAACAAAACGTGTCTGCCGCTGTCACTATGGTCAATGAGCCTGCCAATTGTGTTCCAAAGCAAGTCCACCATGGTTATGAAGTGGCTGCTGGTGTGTGTCATATGGCTGTATTGCATTGTATATGATGCAATGCCATGTTGTTGGGTGATGCCGCATGCAATGGCATGTTCATAGCTCACTCACACGATTTTGTTAATTGGACTTCGTTGGAGATTGTTGATTGGGCCCACATGGCTTTGTCAGTTTGCAAGCGCTTCAGTATGCTCCTTTGAGCATGTGAGTATGTTTTTTGAATGGCCTGCGTAGAACTATCTAATTGTGGCAAGTGGTGCTAAGATGCAACAGCCATGCATTTCATTTCAGGAATGGGCCCAACTGGTGCTCTGTTGCTTGATTCCTAGCAGAGTGGTCTTGGGATGTGGAACCTATGAGGCTACAGGGTCACAGACCACGGAAATGTGCTTGGATGTTCTGCACACATGCCGAGCAGAGTTTTTGCTGTGATAAAAAAGGCTTTAGTTTGGACAAGTTCAAAGGTGCCTGTATCGACTGACTATTTGGCAGAAGTGGTCCGGTCAGGCTGAGTGGCAATCAAGGGGCCGTTGAGTGAGCAAAACAGTGGCTACCTCTGCTTGAAATTAGCTGACCCATAGTGCTGGAGGAGGCCCCATACAGCGCTTTAGTACTGGGGCATGGGACTCTCACACTGAGCACCGCAGATCTGCCGGCCCGAGCCGTGGGATTGCCGTCTCTTGCGCTGTTCCCAGTTATTCTGCTGTGGACCGTCCGCAGTTTTAATATGAATGCGGGGTGACCCGTGACAAGAGTCCTGTTGCACTTTTTGCGGCTGTGCATCAACAGTACATAGATCTAATATGACCACTGCACAGCCCGAGTCGGACTGCGCAGCCACCCTCCCTGCAACGGCGGCTGCCGGGGGCGGCTGTTTCTAGCGGAACTTCTCAAGCCGGCTGGCTGGTGCATTCGCTCAACCTTGGAATCTTCGTTGAAGGAATATTCAGTCCCAATCAGACTTTCTCCAGTAGTAATTCACAGCCACGCTGAAACTGAGAGCAGACCATCAACTACAACAAGCCAAGCATTACACAGACTCAAGGCCACAAGCCCTTAAGCTGAACAAAAGTGCCACCACAACTGGTGACAAGCTGCCATGTCTATGCTGATGTAATCAACATGATATATGATTGTGAATACATTGCCTACCAAAGCATGAGCTGCGCAATGATGCAACGGTCCCTTCACATCACTTGCTGGTACTATTGTAGCCATAAATGGCCGGCACCCTACCTAACATAGAAAAGGAATACTAGCATCCTTGAATGCTACCTCTCATTCATAGGTTCCCTACTGCCATTGGAGTTGCTGATGCCAGCGCAGAAAACACTCAGGTCCAGCCAAAACACCAAGACATTGACAGGCAGATGCGCCAAGCGACTCCATCCATCCCGGATAGAGAGAGAGAGATAACTACGCAGAGAAGGGGGGGGATAGAAAGAAATAAAGCTGCAGCAAGCAGGAGGTCTATTGCTGCACATATTGTTCCTCACATGCAAAACATTCAGGGGCTACTCACGTTCAGCTCTCAGTGATGAGCTAGTGCTATATACGAGGCCTTCAGTATAGTACGGACTGGGGGCTTAGGCCAGGGTCCAGGCACCAATCCTGGCACCAGCTACCCTGTACTCGGACTTGAGGTCAGCAGACATAGCACCCTGCTTCATGCCACACCTGAAAGCGGCACCCTCCTTGGTGATCACCACAGCCACACAGCCCTCCACCTTGTCGCACTCATGGAGGCAGTTCCTGACGCTGTCAGCAGTAGGAGCAGCAATGGTGGAACCTAATTGGCTGCTAGTAGCATCACCAGGGATCACAGAGTACACACCAGTATCAACCTTGAAGCCAACCTCAGCACTACCATCGCCGGCAGGGATGGTGTATGTGGAGCAGGCAGTGTTCACGGAGTCATACTGGTAGAAGGCACAGGTAGCTGTGCATAGGGCTTTGCAGCCAGCCTCATCTGCAACAGTGACTGCAGCGTCCAAGACAGTAGCACCACCAGACACTGGCAGGAAATCAAAGTCCTTCTGCAGCTTCTGCCAAGGAGTGTAGCAGTCACCAGCACCATCGGACTTGGGGGCAGCCACACCGCTGTCGGGGCAGATGCTGCAAGCAGCAGTGGAGCCCTTGGGGCCATAGGTGTCGGCAGCGCAGGCACCGCAGGTAGGACCAGTAGGGGAGTAGGCACCATAACCACCAGCGCACACTGCAACAGAAGAGGCAAGAAAATTTAAGTCAGCAGGTGTGTATTAGGAATGTAATGATATAGTAAGCTAGGCAAGGAAAGCATGTTTCATCCCTGTTTTCCTGTAATTTGATTCTGACTGTTGAGATTAGGGAGAGGAATGGAATTTACATCAGTAGAGTCACAACACAAGAACCGCAGGTTTAGCGATGCTGACTGCCTCAGCTACCAGAAAGTAAGTTTGCCAAAAATCCACATAAAATGTTGGGTTCAGAATCATGCCTCGGCCAAAAAGTAAATTAGGGATAAGGTTAAACACAGCAAGCATAAGATGTTGGGTCCTGCATCATGCACTGATAGATACACAAGATTGATCATTGCTGCAAGTCGGCCAGCATAACTCACCGTCGCACTCAGCCAGAGCAGCGGCACCCTCCTTGCTGGTGGTGGTACCCTCAGGGCAGGGCTCAGCAGTGGAGTTCAGGCTGCCACCCAGGCAGTAGAAGCCCTCATCGCAAGGCACCACCTGAGTGGAACGTGTGTCCCAGTACCATCCAGGAGCAACCACGCAAGCAGCATCGCTTGTAGCACCCTCAGCCAAGGTGGTGTAGCCGTCAGCGCACAGCATGCAGGGGTCCTTGCTCCATCCAGCGGCATAGCTTCCAGCCTCACAGACCTTGGAAGCCTGGGCCTTCCTGTCGTAACCGTAACCGGGCAGGGTCCAGCAGTCCTCAGGGGCAACGTTCACAACGGAGGTGTTGCCATCCTTGGAATCCCAGGTGCTCATGCCAGCCTGGCAAGGACGGCAGGGCAGGTTGAACACACCATAGGTGTCCACGGCATAACCAAAGGTACCGTTCAGGCACTTCTGCACGGAAGTCTCGGTGTCGCTGGTCTTCACGGTACCGTGGCCGGTGGGCACATAGCACTTCTGCTTGGAGTCAGCACCAGCAGCAGACAGGAAACCGGTGCCGCAGGTGGTGCAGTCCTTCCTGTTGAAGCCAGACTTGTAGGTGTTAGCGAGACACTGAGCAGTCTTGGGGGAAGCAGTAGGGTTGAAACCGTAACCGGGGGGAGCCAGGCAGGAGGCCTCGGACTTGCTGGCGGTGGCTAGGGTCACCATGTTGGTATCGCAATCAGTGCAGCTGGTGGCTGTGTTGAAACCAACATTGTAGGAGTTCCTGGCGCAAACCTCAGCAGACGCACCGGGGCTTACAACCTTGTACCCGGGAAGAGCCTGAACGCACTGACCCACAGCAGTGGAGGCAGTAGCAGCAGTGGTCAAGCCAGCAGGGCACTTGGTGCAAGCAGTCTTCAGGGTGATGGCGCCATTGAAGGTACCACGTGGGCAGGGCTTGGCAACCATCTTATCAAACAGGTAACCAGGGGGAGCCTTGCAGGCCTTCACATTGGCGGAACCAGCAGCCTCAGTCACCAGGCCACCAGGGCAGCGGCGGCAGGGTAGAGTGTTGCTGCCGGGGTTGTAGAAGTTGAGATCGCACTGGGTGGCGGTCACGGTGACAACCTGGGCACCATTGGCATCGGTGCTGCGGGCCTTGCTGTAGCCATAGCCGGCAGTGGTCACTGCAAGCGGGAAGGAGATATCATTAGATCATTGCAGATGGTAAAGGTCAGCAAATTTTAGCAATGTAACCGCTTCAACAAACATCAATGCATATCTCAGTGTATTGTTTGGGCTTTATGTCAGCCTGAACCTGCTATCATATGCCATGACGTGTACTGCAAGCAAGAATACCGGACAGCCTAAGGACAGCCACACAGTCAGGCCTGCATGGAGCCAGTAAACAGCACCTACTAGGAACCGTGATTGCAGCCAGCATCAATGCAGTGTTGAAGTACTAGTTGCTTAGGTGCAGCATGCAGGACCATGGTTAGACCATGGTACTTAAATAAATGAAGCTGGAGTATCCCTAGCTAAGCACAGAGCTTACGCAGAGCTAGCAATCAGTCAGCATGCCTGCACATACTAAGCCGTCTGCGGCTTACCACACTGCTCCACGCTCCTTGCACCAGTGGTCAGGGAGGTCAGGCCAGTGCCACAGGCAGCAGCAGCGGCAGCTCCACCAATGCAGTAGGAGCCCTTCTCGCAGATCGTACAGGCACCACCATCAGCGGCATACCCAGGGGCGCACTCTGCGAGCATGAAAAGTGCGGCAAATCAATATTTTCTACTGTGATAAGGCACAGTCATGTTGAAACCCTCTGCCAGCATGACGGATAGTTTGCTATGGAGCAGGTCAGCGACTGGAGGAGGGGTTGCTATGTATTCCTACATACGCACAGATAAGAACACATTGCCAGGCTGTGACGCTGAGAATTATTGATCTACGAGCTGTCCGACACTCGCTCACTCGACAAAATCATCACATGGTATGCTTATATGCTTACCGCAGGCAGACCCATCAGCGTTGGGCCTGTAGCCAGTCAAGCAGACACGGCAGACCAGCACAGTCACAGCATCGTCGTTCTTAGCATTGTAGCACTGGTCGCAGTTGGAGATACGCCCGCAGTTTGGCTGCTGCAGCAGGCTGCGCAGGCCGGCCTCGATGGGAGACATGCGCGCAGAGGCGCATGCCAGCCCGCACAGAAGTGCAAGCACAGCAAGGGACCTCATGTTTGGGCCCTCCTTGGGTACAGTAGCAGTCGCAGAGATGCCTCTGACCACTACTGCACGCAAGTGTCAACAAATAACGTCGGCTCGAACAGAAGAAGGTAGGTATCGACCGGTAGCACTGGAATGACTGAGAGGATGTCTATTGCTTTGGACCACTAGCCCTGGCTTATATGGAGGCTTTGAAGTCCCACAGGACGTAAGCATGGGCGACTTTCGCCGTCGATCGTCGCGTTCGCCCACTCGTCTTCGCCATTAGGGCGAACTTCGCCTTCGCCTGATTGCGGCGAAATGCAGGGTGAACTTCCGCTGCGGAGACTTAGCAGGCCAGCAGACAATGAGACAACTGTTAGGCTGCAGTTGCTCAGCTAGAGCATATGTGACAAGCAGGCTTCAGTTGAGTGATGCGACACCAACGACACGTCATCGCAACACTCCATTGCATTGAAAGTGAGCGTGCCATGCGTTTATTTGCTGCTGTTGAGGTCCTGGGACGCTGAACGGTCTTTTGCCTCCGTGCTGCAGCACTTTGCAGGCCTTCTGGGGTCTTTACTGTTGGCGTAACCCGTCGGAGACTGCCACGGCGCACTAGCGCTACATATCATACATAGCAAGACCTTGCAAGGTTCTAAGTTAGTGAAGGAATAGTGAAGGTAACCTCGACTAACGGCCCGGCCAGCTAATCAGCAGTTCTAGGATCAGCCCGCCCATCTGCCAGCTTTTAACCTGTGGCGACCATCTAGGAGACTTCTCCTAGGTTTGGGGTGGTGGTCTAAGCATGCTTTTTGCTTTGTGTGTGCCGTGCCAGCCTGTCATGAACCCTGCTTTTGTCGCCTAGTCAGCACCCCTGCAATTTTTCCTGTACCACCTCCAATTTAGCGAGGGCCCTTGATCGGCTATCACTATATGAAAATCCAATGATAAATCATGATCAAGTTGGGGAATTCTGCAGTTCCTTTAGTGTGCCATATGCAGACTAGGAAAAGCTAGACCTCGAGACAAACTCACATCAAGGCTCGCATGGTTACATGGTAATGGCTACGCACACATCTAGGCTCGCATTGTAGGTGCACACTCCGCAGACTGCTGTATTTTGGGAGTATTTGTAAGCCACACACATGATGGGGTTGGCTTAGCAGCAAACGGCAACTGTCAGACCTTTTATCCAATGACAACTTTAACCAATAACAACCAGAAGCACTTCCAGCATTTGGCGCGAGCCCATTCCATCAACAACCACTTGGCAGCTAATCGCTACTGTGCCACCGACTCCTGTTCCAAGTTTCTGGACTTTCAAAGTTTAACCGCGGGCCCTGCTTAACGGAGCTTGCCGCATGCCCGCTCTGCAGCTATAGCATCGCAGTGCTAGGCGCAGACTTGTGCTTCACAGGTAGGCTAGAAACTGTAACTTGCGGGGACTAAGCAAGCGGAGCTTACTAAGCAGGTACACATAGTGGCAATAGTAAGGACCACCCTCACTAATTAAACAAAAAAACAAAAACCTAAGGTGTGGCAACTAAACGTTGCTGGGTTGGCCTGCAGTGAGCTATTACTTTACTGACTGCATTTTGACATTGATTAATCCTGCACGATCGAGGATATGGTCGTATTAGTATTGTTGCCCGTACATGGAACCTCCCTACCCGCCTACGTCTCAAATGCTGCCATACACACATCCGCTCGATCCTGGAGCTGCCTGTCTGCCACCCAGAGAAACAGGGCCTCAACGTTGATCTATGGGACATGCAAGGTAAATGAAGATATGTGAGTGGAGAGTACGCTGAAGTCAAGTGCTGTCAATGCAACAAGTAGTCAAAGAAACAAAGCGTCATATGTATGGCCTACTTGCTGCCTCCGCTGACGTTGCTCTTTCTTTTATGATGGAAAGTCTAAGTTTGAAGGTTTTTTTGGAGCTGACATACTGGGCTGATAGAGTATATCACAAGCCATCCACAAACCAAGGTGTGAACACCCCCAAGTTGCTTGATGGGATACCCTGTTCAATGCTTTGCAAGACATGCTGTAACAGCTTCATGAAACCGGGGCCACAGTCAAAGAATACCCATAAACCTAGCACAAGAGACGAACAAACGTACATGGTGTGTTGTACCAATAGCAGCGTTCTACCATTCCACAGCCTGCACCCATGGCTTAGATTACCATGATGGCCAAGTGCGGGTTGCAGCAATTAGTCAGAGGAGCCAAAGTAACAATTCCCCAACAGCCGATCAAGCTGGTAAGGACATACGGTGGCTGAGCCATTCTATAGTGCCAACTATTTGAGATAGGTCACTGCACTGGCCTGCACAGCCAACTATGTATGCCTTGAATCGCAGCAACTCAGTTTGCCAATCAGATCACGAAATGCCCCTCGCCTTTCAATTACAGAGAGGGTCCCATTAGCAAAAAGACTCAGCATTAATCAATAAAAAAAACGCAGGTGGCGATGCCTCAATGCTGATCACTAGATGTCCCTCACCTCCTAACCACAGAGAGGGTCCCATTAGGAATAAAGCTTAAATCTGGGAAGGCCTCAATGCTGCTCGTTAATAGCAGCCGGCACTCAAGCCTTTGCCTCTGGCAATGGAACCATGCAGTTCACACTGTTGTTCCTCATGAAGCAGACGCCCCTTAGAGACCCTTCTTGCCATACAGTTCACAATGCTGTTCCTCATGAATTAGCCACCCCATACCAACCTTCCTTGCCATGCAGTTCACAATGCTGTTCACAGTATCAAACCAGCCACCCCATTTCAACCCCCCTGGTCAATGGGTGCAGAATGCACCACAGCATACTGGTAAAAGTGTCACAAGCAATCATGGAAAGGTCACATACTGGAACCAAAGCATCACAGCCAAGGCTCTATCGGACAACTACATGCAAGACAGCAAATGCCAGCACCATAGGTACAAAACCATACCCGCCCGCATGCAAAATTATGTTGATGTCAATGCTCAATCGTCCTTTTGGAAGGTGACGGGCTTAATACATCTTTGAGCCACAAGGCAACCAAGGAGAAAGTATGTTTCCCTTGTAATGCAAATCTCACAAACAGTTTAAGGCGTTCACGCCGAACGCCCACATACTCAACTCTGTGCTAGCCAGCAATCTCGGCCAGACACGTAAGCATAGCCTGCGCCTGCTCCTCAATGTCCACTATCAGAGGCTAAACCTTCTCTCTTCTCCCCTCAGCCTGCAACCGCACTCTCTAACATAGCAAAGCAAAAACACCCCCGTGGGAACAATCATCACTCACAACAACAAATACACGGCAATCTACATAGCACCTACCCGAATCACAACATTACGCACCTGCTCTGCAGCACTCTGCAGCAAACACAAGTAATCACAAGTAATCAGATCTCAATCAGCAACAGTCCCAAACAACATTACACTTATGGCTCATTAGTGGCCTGCAGCAACCTGCATTCACTCAGTTGACTCTTACGGCAACATGGGCTCTACAGAGGCCCCAGTTGTACACTCAAAAAACACAGATAAGACCTGCCCTCGACCGAGCAGTAACACTTGCAATTTCAAAAGCTGTGTCAGGAAACTGCAAGTGGGTAGCTTTTAGTAAGACCACCACAACTTGCGTCCGCCAAACTTTGTAAGAATGCTAGTACAGAGGCCACTGGCCTGTATCCTTGCGAGTCAGAAAAAAGATTCCACTCCCAAGGAATGCAAGTGATGCAGTACCCTCTTTCCATACCCAAACCACCCCCAATACCATGCCCCACCACCAACCACCCACATGAAGTCTGCATAAACAGCTCACTGCAGTCTGTAAACAATACTCATGCAACGTCATATAACAGCTGAGATAAGGGAGACTTGAGCAATGTCATACGAAATCACATCAAGAGCTCATAAGGAATGTATACAAGAGCTCACAAGAATGCACCGTTACGAGTCCATATAAGATCGCCAAATTGGCTGTGCATACAAACAGCCATTAAAAGGCAGCTGTACAGGCCACCCTTGTCTGTCCAAACATGGCAAATCACCCAACCTCAGCTCATGGCAGAAAAACTTACTGATCATACTTTTAAAAGTATTCAACCTAGCTGAGGGTAATCTATGATCAGAGCTCTTCGTGTGCATCCTTGTGCTCAAGCACGCTCCACATATGAACCCCTGGGTAATGCACAAAGCAAACCATGTTGGAAGACGTGCTCACATAAGTGCGTGAAGAGGTATGGCAGAATTATGTCCATCACAGGGTCCTGCATCATCTGAATTCTCCAAGCAGACGCATTCAGTGGCACAACACATGCATGAGACCATCAATTTCCATGTGGCATAAACAGATAACTATACCTGGGATCTCTTGCAAACACATGTTTCCAGTTAAATAGTTGACAAAGAAGTCACTGCCATAGAATGTGTATTCTGTCGGCCTGTCTTTGCTGTTTTGATGAAGCTATAACATGCCCTGGCCCAATGAAGTCTGAGGTTGTTATTACGCTCAAAACATCCACAAAGTAAACAAGAGGAAGAGCCATATCAAAGTCCTTCCATTACATGATATCCTGGGTAAGGAGCTTTCCACTAGCTAGGCCTACTTCCTTGGATTGTACATCACAAATGGTGTGATCATGATGTAACCAAGTAACCATATCAAAGGAGACTAATGATATCATAGCTTTGATGTGCAAACAGAAGTTGACACTGTTCATCATATCTCCTCAAGAGCATCCATAAGGTTGCAGAGTCATTTTTGAGCTTAATGAACTGGGAGGTCACTAGATTGTGAGGCTTTTGTAACCTTTTTCCACAACTAACGCTGCCCTTAAGCCACCACCCTGCTTGCACTGGTTGCGATGCCGTTCCATACCACTCCAGCTGGGCCTGATACACTTTGTACTGTCAGCGTGAAAGCACCAGCTGTCTTGATGGTTTTACTGGTATTGCTAATCTGACCCTGGGCGTTGGTGGTAAAAGATACAGTATAAGGCCAGCCAGTAACTGGTGCACTCCATACCCACTGTAACGTCACGACAGCGTTGGAGACAGGGTTGTTGTTGTTGTCCCTTACAGTGATTACGGCCTGAGCATTCCTGCTGCCGGACTTGGTGGCGGTGGTAGCAAAGGTGGTGATGGTGGCAGATGAAGTGATGCTGTTGACTGGAGGAGGTGGGGAAGGAGAAGGAGACGGGGAAGGAGGAGGTGGGGACGGGGAAGGAGATGGGGAAGGTGGGGGAGGAGCAGGAGATGGGGAGGGAGGTGGTGGAGAAGGCGTAGGAGAGGGAGGGGGTGGGGAGGGTGAGGAGGTTGGAGGGGGAGATGGGGAGACAGTAGGTGCAACGTAAGGGTAGATGGCTGTGACGGTATACTGGCCCAAGCTCCCATATGCACTGTAGCCAGTAGCTGCTACATCACCTTGTCCAGCAGACTTCACACTCAGAAAGTATGTGCCAGCAGCAGGTACGACAAAAGCCAGGGTGGCACCCATGTTGGTATCAGAAGCCCCGGAAGCAGTGCTATCATCAGCCTGAGCAATCACCGCACCGGTAGAGTCGTACAACGAAAGCACAAGGTCCAAATTAGCGCGCAACCCGGCGTTAGAAGGCGTCACAGCAGCCGTAGCAGTGACAGGACCAGGCGCAGTCGCCACAAAGAAGAAGAAGTCCTCGGCGATGGGGCTATCGACAATGCCGCGCATCAATGCAGACTGCGAGCCGGCGGCGGCATCAGAGCCAGTGACGGCCATAGCCCAGGCATTGGCAGTGCTTGTGCCGGCATCGGCTGGAAGAGCAGTGTTCAGCTTGGCCTTGATGATTGAGGTGTCATCTTGCAGCTGATTGGAGCCAGTGTATTCGCCCTTGCTCCATTGTGTGATAGGCTTGTAGTAGCCGGCGCCCATGATGGGTGCCCATTGGCCGTCACCAGTGTAGTAACTAGTGGTGCTGGTGCCATCGTGGCTCAGGCCAAGGGTGTGACCAACTGCGGTACAGGAGGGGCACTAGGTCAGTTGCAGAGTTACACCAAGCTGGGCCCCAGTGAAGGGTGCATTCCACATTTTCTGTAATGGTCTGGGCCAAATATGTGTAGAATTGCTCAATATGTTAGCTACAGGGGCTCTGGAGAATGGCTGCAGGTAACGAAAGCAGGGAAGGGCACTGGCACCGACGAGAAAGGCAGGGGTCGTAGCACTGTAGAATCAGAGCCATTCCTGCTTCATAGAAAGTGTGTGTGGGGGGTGGGGGGGCTGGCAAGGTGCTTGAGAGGTTCTGTTGTGATGAATGGCCACTGCCTTCATGCATATGAGAAGCCCACACAGCAGTCACATGTAAGTACGTCATCGCAACTATAGCTGAACTCCAAGCAAGACCTAATCTAATAAGGCAAATTGTTCAGACGCTGTTGTGCATTGCAAAGCGCTACCCACCGCTGAACTGGGCAACTGTAGGTCAGCAGGCCGCCTACAATCAGTTGCCCGCAAACACCGACCAAGACAAGCAGAAGCAGAGAAAGCCACACTCCTTACCTTCATGGCTGACTGCCTCAGCAACATTCTTAGCAACACCATTGCCCAGCTGAGCAGGGAACACGTAAGCTGGGCTGTAATAGCTGTTAGCAAAGCCTCCCACATAAGCAACACCACCAGCACCTGCACCAAACCAATCGTAGCTGCTGCCGCCGATTGCAACCCTGATCCCGGGGCCAGTGCCATCGGTCTTGCCGATAAGGTCCTCGCTGCCCGGATATTCTGTGGTGACGTCAACATCAAAAGGTGCGAAGTCCTCCGCCACTGCACGCCAGATACTGTAGGCAAAGACAGAGCAGAATGGGTCTTTCTTAAGGTTGTATTTGTGAAAATGTAATGAGGAGTAACAAGTTGCGGGGGTCTGGAATGTAGGCTCAGGTGTCGATTCGTGCAGCTTGAAGCGAAACACATGGATGCAATCAGAGGTGCTGCAGAGCTATGATGTTATATAGCCTGGGCTTCTGCATGCGCATGGAGAGGTTATGGATTGTATCACACTGTAGAAGGCTACCTGTCAAGTGGGTCCTTTGGGATGAAAAAAGCCACAAAAGCTTCGCAAAAGCCTTAACGGCGTTCAACGCCTGTGAGTCACAGGCTGCAGAACTCTCAGTATCTCTAAGAAATGGCTTGCTTCTTCCTCACCTGACCATGTTGCTCAGTTCAGCCTCACTAAAGGCAGGGTCAGCGTCGATAGAGTAGGCAGGGGTTGTGATGGTGCCTGCTGTACCAGTGCCAGCGTTCCAAGCAGTGTTCACAGCTTGGTGCCCATCAAAGTCCAGGTATATAACGCGCCTGCTGCCTGGTCTCGAATGCAGGGCGAATGCTGTGGCTGTAACGGCTGCAGGCTCAGGCGAGTCAGCGAAAGCGCTAGATGCGGTGGTCGCAGTACCCTCGACCTGCATGCCCGCGCATATATACAATGCCCGCTCATTGTCAGTATCGAGTGCAATATCGTCATCGGACTCCAGCTCCTTCATGAGGTGTCCAAGCTTCATGCCGCTATTGGCCGCAATCCTGTCTGCCTTGGCACGGTCTGCTTGAAGACGAGCCGATGCTGACTTGCCGCGCGTGACTTTGTCCTTGAACATGCGGTTCTTGGCATTTGCTTGCGCTTGAGCAGACGTGGCCACGCTGACATCATCGATACCGCGTAACAACCTTGCCTGGACTGTGGTCATGAAAGAAACAGCAAATAAAACCAGCAAAACTGCACAATGCAGCTTCAGGCCGGCCATGATGAGTATATAGATATACAGGTAACTTAACAGGAAGGACTGATTCTCAAAGGAATGTTCTCTACTCCAAAAGTCCAACGCTCTACAGACCTCTACAAAGACCTCTCAAGGAATATCAGCTGTGTACAAAGCACGTTCTGTCTTGAACGGGGGGTGTCCAAACACAGCCTGCTTGCATGTATACACCTAAGGATATGTTTGTGTGGTGAAAGGCGGGTCCATAACACAGCGTATTAGTCACCTCAAGTAGGGCGACTTTGCCGAGCTCCATGAACTTCACTATAAAATTCTTCTCGAACGGAATGAGGCATAATTGTGATCCTCATATTGAACTTCGGATCTCATCCGTTGTCTCTGAGAACCTCAGTGCGTCAGAACAACGCATGGACGCGCCGGTTCACTCTTATTTACCACTCGCACGAATTGATATTGCGTATCGCAAGTGATTCCCTGCGAGCCCCCCTGCACGGGCAACTCCCGGTAGCCGATTGAGCAGGCGGCCGACTGGTCAGAATCAATCATTGGTAACGCCACCGTGACACAGTAGCATATACCAGTATCAATGTCAAAGGGACGGAGCACGAAAGCCCTCGCTTGCCACATCAGGGCTAACAATGAGGCAAGGGAAGGCCACTGCAGGCACTTACCAATCCTATCATATCGACTCTCCGAAGCAGAATCGCAAGAAAATCCCACCAAGCAGATTCATGTCGCAAGAAACTTGTGGGAAGCAGATGCGCAGGTTCACACTCCACTGCTTCCCGTATCCCAGAACATCATTGGACGCGGCAACTGCAGCAGAGAGTAGGTATGAGTCATCGGCAGGACTGACTCGAAGGCAAAGGCCCACTCAACCTCCAAGCAGGACCGCCACAGTTCCCTTTCCCTCTAGGGAGCGGTAACTGCGGGTTCCCTTGCACCTCATCAGCGCAACCAAGCTTACTACCTGAAGCCAAGTTCCTTCTTTGCTCCTGATTACCGCAATCTAAGGCAGGGTGTCAAGACATCACTGAACCCCAGGCGCACTGCAGTCAGCTCAGATCTCATTGCATCATTCGTATTATTTCAACCAGCTGCCTAAGCTGTCTAACTGTCTTTTTAGACACCATGCATCCTCCTGATGAGTTTCCCAACGGACCCTTAATCACATGCTCAGTCGAAAGAACCAGCAGCACTAGATCAGCCCTCAGCAGCAAACCGCCACAAGCACAGTACAATCACCCGTGGGCGCTGAGCGGCCCAAAAGCTGTGCAGTGATCTATCTCAAATAGTCTTAGGAGTACAAGCACCCACAAAGGCACAGGGGTGCACCACAAAACCATGCCCACGGCACCCTTCCCTAGGGCTTTATAGCATCTGCGGCAACAGTCACTGACCAGAAACAGCATGAAGTGCCGGCAACTTACACACATGATATCTGTGATCCTGCAGGCAACCCTGCTCCCCTACCATGACCCACCACTTTACCACCCACACCGGCAAAGAGGCGTAATGTTCTATCTGCAAAACGCCATGTAGTATTGACACGGACCTTGCAGTTCCAAAGCTTCTCTGATGCTAGTTGAGGGAGCTGGAAACATAAATCCCTGTACTAAGTCATTTTGCACCACTATCCGCCACACAAGGAAGCAAACAGCCCTATACCCAATGAGCTCAACCTTACGAATTATTCAGCCACATCCTGAAGGACTGCTGCCAGAAATTTGTGATGTGGCAGCCGAACATGATCGGAGTCATGCAGTGGGTGCTGCACGGTCCGAGCGCTGTGCAGAGTGCTCTCTCACAAATATACTTCCATTCATTGCCAACGACCCATCCCATCAACCCCTTCCTGCAGCACTACAAAGCAGAACAATGCTTCGGCCTCTGGGTAGGGCTAGGACCAGAAACATTCACCAGCAGAAACTGTCCTGACTCAAAGAAGCCCTGCCATAAACCCTAGGGCCTACGCACTTGACGCAATGCAAGAAGAGTATTCTCCTCCCTTCTCTGCGTTTGTCTCTCTCTCCCTGCCCTAGAACCCAGAAAGAAACACTAAACCCAAAACCACAATGCTGCAAGCTCCAGGAGCATCATCCAATCCATTCCACTTTTCCTCTCATATGCTGTCTTGGCGAGGATCTAATACTGCATGCAGGTATTACACCAACTGAACCCCTGCAAAAACCCTGGACAACCATCTCACTCCAGACCAACAAGTACCAACAACAAACCACCACGACCTTCCCTTGTTCTGCCTTAAATGTTTGTTTGTTTGTCTGCCCATCACACCATAAAAAAAGAGTGGAAACTATGTTCCCAGAGCAAACAGCTGCAAAGCTGTGCTGTGGGGGCCCTATGAGCTCCCATTGGCCCTAAGGGATCAGGCTATAACGCATGTCGTGTAGCGGCACATACTACAACCCGATCCCTTAAGGATCAACAGAAGGTCATATGACGAACAGAGGAGATATAGCATGTCCTGTATGTCACAAAAAGGGAGCATACAGCTCGCCACCGCGTCGACGGCCATCTTGTAATTGCCTCTCTCTGGTTGACTGGTCCATGCTTTTTCTTCAGACTGAACCCTAAGGCCCGTCTGATTAGCCAGGGAAGGCACCTCAATCGTGCTGTACAGTGCACATCCCTTGGAACGGGAGCATGTACAGTCTTCCCCTGCCTTCCACTACCACCCCTGGCAGACGGCAAGAACTGAATGCCATTAAGATATCTACATGTAGCCAAGGAGGGCACCCTCAGAATCCTGCCCCGTCGACCACAGTGGGACCATCCTTCTTGGCAAGGAGCAGAAGCTCAGTACTCACAACCAGTTTCCAAAGCCGCTGTGACCACTTCGAGAAGAAACCCGAGTCAAGAAAACATCAGTCCAACAAGATAATGCAAGGGACAGCACACAAACGCGCTACAGCCAGAAATTGATATAACCAGGCACCCCAGGGGGCAGGTTAAAGATAGGTGAAGGCGAGGTATGCTGCCTGGTCAAGTATACCAGATATGTTTTAAACTGCCCAGACCCATCAGCCTACCAAGGACAGCTGTTATTGCTTATCAAGTCCAGGTCCCTGCTCCACATCTGGAGCGCGTTGTTCTTTACCTTCGTCTCCTGTAATACGTGAGACAATAATAAAAACAACACCCTCCAAAAACCTGCATGTACTCCACAACGCCGCCCCCAAACTGCACATCCATTGTTTGCCAACCTCCCATCCCTGTACCATCAACAGGCCGTTACGTCACCCAGATAACATCTACATCCACATACGAACAAACAGGTTGGCAGACATGCCGAGGGCGGCGCACAGCCCAAAAGCTGCGTAGTGATTCATCTCACATACCTTTACTCAGGTAGCCATCTACATCCACTTCGACATCACCAAACCAGAGGTATCTGACTAGCCCACCAACTGCTCCCTCTATTGATCCAAAAGCACAGAAATACACCATATAACCCTTGACATGCCTTCTATTGATACACAAGGACAAACACACGCCATATGATGCTTCACATGCCAGAAACCTGCTCCCCATGACAGCTACAGCTGCTTGTAATGTGCAAAGGAACAGGTGCCCTATCAGCTCATTTACTATCACCACGGCAGAGGCTGTGAGGCAGAAGGCAGCTACATACATGTCACAGTATCTGGTGCACCTCCAAATTCTGTAACATCCATATAGCTACCTTGTAGCCCCGCACCATACGCGACCTCCAAGGCACAAGGTTGCCATATACACAGCAGCAATAGCTGCTGCCGACATTAGCTTTGCCCTGAGTGCTGCGACCACCACCCCACCTCACAGCTGCAGCTAACCACCACTAGAGCCCACTAGTAACATAGATACTCTCAAACCCCTTCCCCATGCCCATCGTTAGCTGCTACCACCTGCCCTGCTGCCTGCTACTGCCCCCCAGTCTACTACAGCCCGCTATCCCACCTCCCCTGCCCGCCCGCCTGCTACTGCCCACCCGCCCGCTTCCCTGCCCGCCTGCTATGGCCCGCCCACTAACACCTGCTACAGCCTGGCACCAAATGCTCGCCTGCCACTACAACTGATGCAACTCTTACTGCTGATACACCATAAAGCAGGCTGGAAACGACAGCTCCCTCTTTGTACAACGCGTCCAGCACAACACCCACAGGCAAGCATGCCTGAATAGCACCCTTCAGATCCCAGCATACGACCACGACACTCTTCAACGTTCGTAGCTACTTAAGACCGCAGTGGCATGCCGTGCTCACGCCCAGGTTACCCCAGCAGCACAATGAGGTAATCCAGGTGGAAGCACTGCAAGACCAGCTACCGGGCAGGACCCATCCTTGCCTTGCTCTTTTGGGTATGGTCAGAAACACTGCGCGTCGGCCAGTATTCCCAATTGCAAGCTTGCCCCTACTGACCTAACGCTGCTGCACAACGACCACCTCAGCTTCGAGCCCAAAGCCAGCATAGCCAGCAGCAGAATAATTGCCACCGCCAACGCAGCAGTACCAGCAGCAGCAGCCTGGTTTGTCTACTGTAGATGTATCACTGAGGCTCCAGCAGAGCAGCTGTTGCTTTCATCTGCCACAGGGACTGACACTGCCAAGCTGAAGCTGCTGCACCGGACTAAACTCCTTGTGCTGCCGAGGTTTCGTCCTGGATGCCTTGCGAGGCATGCACCAGCAGCAGGAGGCAGAAGGCTATAGCTGCAGGAGCAAAGAGCTTTCTGTTGCTGCAGCCGCTGCTGACAGCCGTAACCCCAGGCTGCTGCTGATGCTTAAACTCTCCAAAACTGCTATGGACAACATAACCCATGCTGCTGCTGCTGTGACAGCGTAACCCATGCCCCTGCTACTGTTGTGGATGGCGCAAGCCATGCTGCTGCTGCTGGTGCTTCTGTTGACAGCTTAACCCATGCTGCTGCTCCTACTGCACCACTCCCGTAACTGACACTCCTTGCTGCTGTACCAACCACCACCCCACCCATCACCACCCCTCCTGTCCCCCTTCTCTCACTGCTGCTGTACCAACCACCACCCCACCCATCACCACCCCTCCTGTCCCCCTTCTCTCACTATTGCGCCACCAGCAACCACCTCCCTCACCCCACAGTCACCGCTCTCCCTCCCCACTCCACAATGCTGCAAAAGTGCGGAAGCTATGGACGTCAGGAATGGTGCATTCTACAGTAAACGAATGCTGCAAGAGCATGTGCCGAACATGCAACAGCAGCTGCGCTCACGTGCTGCGCTACAGGTGCAGCTGCTGCTGCTGCCACCACAACAGTCCCTTTACAAGCAGCACAGCTGCTGCCCTCCCCCACCCATAACCACTGCTGCTGGTACAGCCTCCACTGCGGCCCCTGCTCATCCTCTCCTTGAATGCTGCTGCAGCTGCACCGGAGTGTGTCCTTCAGACTGCATGTCTTGCAGGAACCAAGCGCACCAACGATGTTCCTAGCCCCAGCAGCAGCAGCAGCAGTGGCATGTTGCTGCTGCTGATGCCCCAACCAGGCCGCTGCTGCTGCTGCTGTCGGTCCCATAACCACCACCTCCTGCTGTGCTCACCCCCACGTCCACCCCCACAACTGCTGACCCTGCTGCTGCTTTGCCCCACTTTGCTCGCCACCACCACCACCCTCACAACTACTGACCCTGCTGCTGCTTCACCTCACTGTGCTCACCCCCAACCCCAACCCCACCGCCACAACTGCTGACCCTGCTGCTGCTTTGCCCCACTTTGCTCGCCACCACCACCACCCTCACAACTACTGACCCTGCTGCTGCTTCACCTCACTGTGCTCACCCCCAACCCCAGCCCCAACCCCACAACTGCTGACCCTGCTGCTGCTTTGACCCACTTTGCTCACCACCACCCTCACAACTACTGACCCTGCTGCTGCTTCACCCCACTGTGCTCGCCACTACCACCACCATCACCACCACCACAACTGCTGACCCTGCTGCTGCTTCACCCACTCCCACTGGTGCAGCTTGGCTCCACGAGTGCTGCTGGTACTGCTGCTGCTGCTGCTGCCGCCCAGGTACCAGGAGCACATGCACCAGGCTGAGGTTGCTTGACTGGCTGCTGCTGCTGGGCTACGTCCTGGCCTTAGCTGCATGAAGGTGGCGCACAGGGTCAAAGTAAGGATGCGCCATGGCTTCCTTGGCTGTGGGGCGTTCCTGGTGGTCATAGGTCAGCAGCTGCGTCAGCAGATCCAGCCCATCCTGCGTTACTACGTGGCGGTTATCATCCGTGATGTACTTCCGCCACGGCTGCCGAGGCCGGTAACCGCACAGCTGCTGCAGCTTGGGATCTAGCTCAACCCCGTACTTCTCCAGGTAGCGGTAGAGGTCGTCCGTGCCCAACACCCGCGTGATCTTTACCAGCTGGTCAAACTCGTCCTCGCCCCGGAAGAACACCTGCCGTTTAAACAGGAAGGCTGCCAGCATGCACCCCACGCCCCAGATGTCTAAGGAGTAGTCGTAGTCGCGTATGTCGCACAGCAGCTCAGGGCCTTTATAGAAACGCGTGGCCACGCGGACTGGGTACTCCTTGCCCGGGAAGTAAAAGTCTGCGAGTCCCCAATCTATCAGCTTCAAGGTCCTGGTGCTGTGCTCTACAAGTACATTGGCCGGCTTCACGTCCCGATGCATGATACCTTTGCTGTGGGTGCTGTCCAAAGCCTGCAGCAGCTGGTACATATAATTCCGGACATCGAACGAGGTCACCACCTGCTGCAGCTCCTTCAACGGCATAGCGTTAACGTAATCGAAGATGAAGCAGGGCGTCTTGGTATCAGGGTCGCGGACGACCTCATGCAGAGTAATGATGTTGGGACCGCCCGACACAAGCCGCAGGATCTTGATCTCCCGCTTCAACCGCTGCTCCTTGACTGGTCTCATGATCTTACAGACGCACCGCTGGTTTGTGTCCACATTGAAGCCCTCGAACACCTCGCCATACTTGCCCTTGCCCAGCTGCCCTAGGACCTCATAAGCCTCCTGATTGCCCCAGTTGATTACACAGCAATCGTTCCAATAGTCACGAGGCTTAGACTGCGCTGCATCTGCATACTGACGCGCTGCCGTGCGCAGAGCACCCTTCTTTCTAATTGATTTAGGGTACTTCTTCGGCGGCATCTCCAGCCACCACCGCCCACAGGGGCCGAAACCACTCCGCCTAGGAACCTGTGTCTAGCATACACGGCGTTTCAGATAGCAGTACCGAGTCAATTGCAGGGAAGGGGTGGTACCTTCGACCTTGTTAACACTTTGCCGCATGCAATACGAGCTCGACACTCGATACAAGGAGCACGGCCGGCACTACAAAGGCATTATAGACTACTGTTTAGCATACAACAAGTCCAGTCATCATGCAGGGAGGCACTGCTAATTTGAGAGCTCTTTTGATGGCGCAGTCGCAGTCACCTAGAACCCCACTCCAGAACAGGTCTTGAGTGGCACTTTGATGGGCTCACCCAATCCTCCTAGGGTCTCCCTCTGTCTCGAAGCGGTGCATTCAAGCGGGAATAGGCAACTCCTATTGACTTGGGCGACGCTGACGCCATGGAGATCTTAGGCTGCCATCACCTGCGAATGTGATGCTTTGAAGCATAAACGTAGCAGAGGCCGGCATACCTCATCAAGTTGCGCTACGACACACCATGCATCAAACATGGAGCCTCACAGCCACCTAGTACCTCTCTAGGCAACCACAGCACTACCCCGTCCACCTGTATACGCTGCTGATCCTGCTACCGTAGTTTTGTCTACCTTCTTGCTGGAACGAAAGATTGCCAGTCTACCGGAAGTGCGTCCACAATCCTTTTGCAGTGCCCATCACCTGATGTGCCACGATTCCAGTACTCTAAAGCTGCCATGCCCACCTGCGACAGGTATACAGCCACTGAGCCCCGCCTTTGCAGCCATGGACGAGCCTGTAGGCAGCGGCAGGGACATCATCCACCTCAATGTAGGAGGCACTCTCTTCAGCACCCGTAGGGAGACCCTGTGCTTGGTGCCCGATTCCCTGTTGGGACTCATGTTCAGGTAGGTTGTGTCTATGGCTAATGCAAATGCCTAAGAGTTCAATTAGGTTGTGTTTTGGCATACATGGCAAGCAGAACAGCAGCCTCTTCATGGAACAGTGAGTTAATAGATCCCAAGCACCTGCAGGGTGCTAAGGAACACCACCATGTGAATGGTTGGCAGTACATGCATTCAACAGCAGAATAGCAGCTAGCCTCAGGTGGAGCTTGTGTTCAGCATTGCCAGCGCTGGCAAGCAGAAGGTGGGCCACTGGAGCCAGCATGCACATGGAATGCTAAGCACTCGCAATGCACAGCAGCAGCAACAGTCCCAGGAAGTGTTGGGCCAATCTGCTTGGGTGTAAAAGGAAGGCATATTGAGGCGAGGTGGCTAGAAGTGGGTTTACTACTCGATCGGTGTGGAGCAGGAACAAGCAGAAGCTATTGGGGCTAGGGTTCTTGTCAATCGCCATTTAGGTGCCAGCAGACACGCAACGGAGCTGCCAAAGCCGACGCGCAAACGAGCAGCTACGGCAGACAAGCAGAGGAACAGCCAAAGCTGACAAGCCAAGCAGCAGCTACTGGTAGGGGCAGGTATCGATGGCAATATAACATCAGAGTTTTTTTTAAGATTGTCTGCAGCAGGATGGCAAGACCAGCACTTTGGGGCTAACAGTACATTGCTTGCTAGGCTTCATCATCATCATCATCAGCACAAGCAGCATGTGAGGCAGCAGTGTAGTTGACAAGCGGAGCAGCAGCTACACCCGATAAGCAAAGGAGCAGCTTTAGTCGACAAGCAGAGCAGCAGCTACTGGTAAGAGCAGGTGCTGATTGCAATGTAACTCAGGACAGCAAACCAAGAGGAGCTGCAGCTGGATTGCAGATCAGCACCTTTGGGGCTAGCAGGGCATTGCTTCCTCGTCAATACTGTCAGCAGCAGCAGCAGCAGCATGGGAGGCAGCAGTGTAGATATGGCAAGATCAGGACTAAACACGTAGCATCTTACAGGAATACCAGCCCTGCCAGCAGTCAAGTAATTGCACTTGGTCCAGCTATGCAGGCACCCTTGCCTGCTCATGGCGAGAGTGGTATGGCAGCAGTGGCACCTTAGGAAGCAACACATCAGGTACCACACCTGCCATATCGTTGTCGGGTTGAATTCACTCCTCAACTCTCTAGGCTGCCCCAACATTGGTCGCTAGGTAATGTGTGCTGGTTGACAGGGCAAGGGCGCTGGGTTCAAAGTGCAAAACATACAAGCAAGCTGATAGGCATAGGCCGGGATGAGGGGCAGCATGGCATGGACAGCAGCAAGAGTATGAGGTGCACAGTACTTGTCATCTAGCAGAACATGGGGTTGCAGTGCTGATGAATGATAGCATGTGTTGTCCCAAGGAAGGGAGCAGCTATCTCTAGGGCAGTAGGTTTGAACAGCAGCTTGAGGGTCATGAAGGAGAGCATGTAGACTTCCCTAGACAGCATTTGCGGCATTGCATGTACTACTGTAACAGCATTGCCAAGCCTTCTGCCAGGCTGCCGAAACAACTCTTCTGTGTCTGTGCTGATACCCACATCCCCTCTGTCTGCCTGCTGTCTACAGTGGCCGTTGGGAGGGCATGTACTCCTGTGATGAGTCAGGCCGGGCATTTTTGGACCTGGACCCTGAGCTGTTCAAGAAGGTTTTGAATTGGTTGCGCACCTTTGTAATGTGCCCCATGTACCCCAGCATACCTGAACCTGATGTCCCAGAGGGAATGGAGGAAGAGTTCATGGTAGGTGGGGAGAGAGGGTTAGTGTTTAGGCATAGCATTTACGGTCTAGGCTCTACTCTAAACCCTATGTGATGTGCACCATGCTCCCCATCGGAGCCTGATGTACCAGAGGGGATGGAGGAGGAATTCATTGTATGTGGGGGGGGGGGGGAGGAGGGGGAGAGAGGACAAAAGGGAGAGGGTTGAATGTAAGGCTTTGCTAAACCCGTTGTATCAGAGGGAATTATGGAGGAGCTTGTGTGGGGTAGTGGTGAAGGGGCGAAATGGAGCAGCAGACAGATAAGGAGGAGTTAAAGTGAGTGATTTTAAGCTGACGCCCCAGAGGGAGTTGAAAAGGAGTTCATGGTAGGTGGGGAGAGAGCGGGGAAGAGAAAGCGCAAGCGGGGGCAGGGGGTGAGGCGTGCAAGATTGCTGAAACTAATGTACCAGAGGGCAGGGATGAGGGGTTCATGGTAGGTGGGGGGACAGTGGGGGACTGAGAGCGCGCGCAAGAGGTTGGGTGGACAAGTATGATTTGCTGGGGCTGATGTACGAGCAGTTATTAGGGGTTCATTTAGGTGCAGGGAGAGTGGGGAAGAGAGAGCATGAGCAAGGGGAGGGGGTTTGAGACACAGGAATTTGCTGAACATGCATCACACAATGCATCGTCATGCGTCACGCGTCATCACATGCATGCAATCCGCATGCACAATGTTCGCATGCACAAATTGCATGTTCACTTAGCATGACGCATGATGCATGACTTTGCTGGAACTGATGTACCTGAGAGTGATGCGGGCTGCAAATTTGGAACCCCTCTTGCAGGGGCATGGTGTAGCAAGTCCTTATCTGAGTTTTGAGTGTGTTCCTCTCTGTTGTGCAGATGTTATTGGACTACCTCCAGCTCTCCAAACACATCCCCCTGTCCTTCTCCGAAACCTTCTCTTCCACCCGCTCCTCCCCCACAGTCCGCTGCTTTGGTTCCTCCACCACCCGCCTCCCCAACGGCCCTTCCTCGGCTCACGGCTTGCCGGTCAATCCTGCCGCTCCTGCTGCTGCTGCAGCCATTGACCGGGGTGTAGGGGGCAAACACACCCTAATGGCTGTAGCAGTTAGTAATCATGTGTATTATGATGTAGTGGTGGAAATTGATCTGGAGGTGGTGCATTTTGGGGTGGATGTTGGGGAATGTCAGGCGGGGTCGTTGGTGGTGGGGTTTATGTCTACGGAAGTGTTGGCGGGGGTACTTGGGTGGAGGGGGCATGGGGAGAAGCAGCAGCAGCAGGGGCAGGGGTTTGGCGTGAAGCTCAACTTGAAACCTACACACCACAAGACCTTCCATGGTGAGTATGGTCACTAGTGACGAGAGGTACGCTGTAGCCATGTGTGTTTGAGAAATGCAGTTTGCTACAACAAGAAGCTTGTTGCAACAGCTTTGAGGCAGAGGAATCGCTGGCAGGCCTTGAGAGGTGTATTGTGGAGATATGCAGGATACAGTGACGGTTATGTTTGTTTCTGGAACAATGTACTTGCCAGAATATGAGGGGGAAATTGGTCAGCTATGCAGTTGGAGTACAAACATTATGAGAGCGATCAAAAGGGGAAATCCGTGTCCTCCAGTACCTGAAAGCTTGATGGTGCAGGTCCTGCAGGCAGTCGGGTGGGGATTTGGAAATAAGTGCTGAGAAGCAGTTCCAGTGACAGATGGAATGCCTGAAAAGCATATGAAAGGGTTTGGCTGCAACGTCAACCCTTGTCAGTGGTGCTTGGATAATACCGACTTGATTCTGTCCGTATCATGGTTGTGTCTTGTATGGGAAAACATCCTGTGTACCACATCAATACTGTACGTCTCAAAGCGCTTTCCCCTTTTCCTTTTCTGCAGGGTTCTATTGTGGTAAGACCTACCCTAAACCCACCAACCACAACAGAAACAGAGACCCTCAGGCCCGCTCTCGACGCCAGCATCAGCAGCATGAGCCAAAGCTAGAGGGTTTTGCTGTGCGGGACGGGGAGAAGTGCAAACAGCTTGCAGATGGGAGTTTGCTGTGGCACCAGGGTGACACCCTCAAGCTCACTTTGGACTGCAGGAATCACCTGCCAGGACCAAAAGTGACACTGGTGAATACAGTCAGCCATGCTGAGTATAGTGTTGAGGAGCCGAGTAAGCCTCGGGGACCAAAGAAGCGGGTGGCTGTGGCTGTGGGTGGTGGGCAGGGGGGGAGAGGGAGTGGAACTGGGAGAGGGGGGGCTACTGGAGCAGCAGGGGCGGCAGTAGGTGCTGAAGGTGGTCGGGTTGAACCGCAGCAGCAGCAGCAGCAGCAACAAGATGGGGGCGAGATAGGTGGTGCGGATAATACGGGGAACATCGCAAATGGGCATATGGGAGATGGGACCAGTGGGCAGGGGAGTGACGAGCAGGACAACAATTTAGCAGCAGGGACCATGAGGCCGAGCAGCAATGCCCAAGATCCTGCAGGAGGCAGTAGCAGCAGTGGTAGTAGTGGACAAGCAGCAGCGGGTGTAGCGGGAGAAGGCAGCAGCAGTAGCAGTGGTGTTACTGGACAAGCAGCAGCGGATGTAGCAGGAGAAGGTGGAAGTCCAGAGGCAGCAGCAGCAGGTGGCGGAGGAAGTGGAGGGAGTGGAGAGAGATCAGCAGCGGCAGTGGGTGAGGCTGGGAGTAAGGGTGCGGAGACATCTTCAGCTGCTGGTGGTGGTGATGGTGATGGGAAGCATCCTCAGGAATGGGTGTTGGTGGTGGGGATGGCTCGGCCTGGGGATCAAGTTCGGATATTGGCTGCGCGCAGGCCGGGTATGCACCCACACAGCAGAGGCTGCTGGTAGCATTCGACTGTTAGGTTGTGCCCTCGTATTGCGACTAGCAGGCCAGGTTGGTAATGCCACTGGCCTTAAGCAGTATTCCGTGCTATACTATCTTGTGTGACGGTTTGAGTCTGCTGTATTGTTTGCTGTTAATGGTTAGGAGTATCTGCAACTCTGCAAGGTTGCGCACTCGAGTGCGGGTCGAGTGCCCGGCTTGCGTCCCTCTGGATATCTCCTGTCATTGCGTAGTGCAGACGTGGAGGCGACATTTCAGCTAGCACTGCAAGCTCCAAAATATCTAGTTTTCCCCATCTACTGGCCAGTGGACGGGGCGACGCATGCGGCAACTTGCGAAGGTACCAGCTCTGTGCACCCCTGTAGCTCCGCTCTTCATGCATAAGCAGCCTATCTGCAAGATGGTATTGGTATCCGTAGCCATTTGCTACTCATGTAGGGCCTTAGTTAACGACCGGTCGTAGGGGTTTGTCCGAGGGAGCTCCGGCCGATGCTGACAAGTTATGATCTCACGGATCGCTCCCACAATCGTGCTGCAGGTCCTGCGCCTAGAATGCAGCCGGTGGTGACCATCGCAGCAGCAAGGCTGTGACAGCTTCAACGACAGACGACGACTTGTAGTAGCCAAGTCCTTAGAAACTGGTACGTGTCTCACCTGCTACACCCTTATTTCCTTGCACCATTAAAACCTTACCGATGCCTCCTTCCTCAGCTATAAACAGCATTAAGACTTCTGCTTTCTAGTATATCATGAGAGTCCCTGCCCTGGTGGAATAGTACAGAGGTTGCCCTTACCTGCTCTTTCCTTCTTGATGTCAGTCAAGATGAGCAAAAAGGCAGAGGTGCCGAGAAGAATAGTGAGGAGGCCAGGTGATTATATCTGATCATTATGCTGGAGACATAACTTGTCTCACCTTGGAGACACCTCAGATAAACGTAGGCCCTCGCTCTGGAGCCTGTTATAGGTCCTCTATGGAAGGCATCATGTATTGCACAACTAAACTCTCATCTCATCATGTGTTCTGCAGGACCCGAAGGCTTCTTGAAGCATTGCAGGGATGGCTCCTGGCCGTAATGCAGCACAGACCATGCCACTCTGGCAGCTGCCTAAGGCATGGCTGTTAAACTTCTATGGAAAAGCCTCCAGCGGCCCTGAGGGCTTGGCCACTGCAGCAGCCTTGGAACAGACCTGCAAAGCCATGTCAACAGATGTGATCTACCGGAATCTGCACATTGACCAGCTCATCGACAGCACAGACCACTCGGTGTGGGACTGGCTCGCCAAGAGGGAGGGTAAGATCAGTGGCCTCAAGTTAACGGTTGCCCCGTATTTCGTGCCCGTTGATGAGGACCAGGAGGACATGGGCGTAGAAGAACTCAAGCGCCAGGCTTGGGAGCGGCCTCTGCAGATCTTATCAGCCATCCCCGGCCTCCAGCTGACGGTGCAGATTGACCAGCTCATCGAGAGCACAGACCACCCGGTGTGGGACTGGCTCGCCCAGAGGGAGGGTAAGATCAGTGGCCTCACGTTAACGGTTGCCCCGTATACCGTGCCCGATGACCTTTATGAGGAGGTGGTGTACGTAGACGAACTTAGACACCAGGCTTGGGAACGGCCTCTGCAGATCTTGTCAGCCATCCCCGGCCTCCAGCTGACCGTGCAGACTCCCACTCCCTTAGACCGGGAACACCCCTTCGTGACTCTCTGGCTAATGGAACACAGCCACCTTATCGGGGTGCTCACAGGGTTCCTCTTTTGGGCACCCTCTCGGCCTGACTTGCTGTCCCTGGAGGATTTCTGCTCGGTAGCGGGGCAGTGCAGCTTAATAAAACTCCGCCTTAGGCACGGTGACCGGATTCTCCCACTCAACCTCAGCAGCCTCACTTCACTCTCCAACTCCCTGGTTGAGCTCACGGTGAATGCGGAGGTCTTTTCCCGCCAACCGCCCTGCCGCTTGGAAGCAGTAAGTGCGCTCAGGAGCCTCTCACGGCTTACTGGCCTTGGCTTGATCTCCTATGATTTGCGGGATGAGGGGCAGTGGATGGAGGATGTGGCAGCTCTGAGCAACCTCAGGGCTCTGTCACTCCTTGTGGCTGCTGCAGACGACGCCCCGCCCGTAACTGAGACTTTCACGGCACTGACGAAACTAGAGCTAGGGAATTACGGCGACTGCCATTACGGTGTCAGCAGCTTGCAGCCTCTCAGCGCACTTCAGCAGCTGGAAGTGCTTGGAGTGCGGTATGATGCGTGCGGCAGTAGAGTCGGACTAAGATCGCTCGAAGGCTTAACGGCGCTGCGCGCTTTACGGGAGCTAAACCTCCGCCGTGCGGATTTCTGTGTGAGTCTGGAGGGGGTTGCCGCACCAGCAGCTGTCCCCATGGATGATGGTGCCGTGACAGCAGTCAGCAGTAGCGGGAGTAGCGGGACTGGTTTAACTGCGGGGGCAGTGGTTCCGCTAGAGAAGCTCTGTGTAGTAGGGTGTCCGTTGACCTCCTTGCGGCCCTTGACATCACTCAGCAGCACTTTGAAGAATCTGAGTGTGACGCATTGCAGTCGCCTGAGCAGCCTTGCTGGGTTAGAGCACCTCACTGCATTAGAAGACCTAGAAGTGGAGAGCTGCCATGAATTGACGAGTCTCAGGCCGCTCGAGAATCTGCGAGGGTGCGTGCGAAAGCTCACTGTCAAAGACTGTGACCGCGTGCGGGGTGGGCGGCTTGTGCTACCGTACGTAAAGCGCACAGCTAAGGTCTCCATTGATGCTGGCGGAGTGGCGTCGGTGGCACTAGCCGATGGGCAGCTCTTTTGGGTGGTTCCTCGGGCAATCACACTTGGAGGTTGTGTGGTTTTAGGAGAATTATTCTTGCGATCTGGGGCAGCTCTTTTAGGTGTGCTGGCGACGTTAGGCTTGAATGGTTTGCGGAGCTTCCTTCACAAATTGGGGCTGATCTGATTACAGCCCGGCAGCGTCGATGTGTAATTGCTTAGCCAGGTTTTGTCTGAGTGCCACATGGCGCTCCTTGCTGTTTGCGGTCTTTGTTATTCAAGAATGTGGATTGAGTGTGATTGTGTATAGCATTTTTGCCTGAATTTGGGTGAAGTGTGTCCAATTGTGTCCTGTGAACATGTGTTGACCGTCGAGCTAGTTGTTCTGCCCAGCGTGTGGTTTGGGTCCTCTACAAAGCTGGTATGTATGCTGCCTTTGTCCCCCAAAGCGGTCTAATACATGAAATCCAGGGAGAGGGGCTGGTGCTGCCAAGCATCCATCCAACAGCTGTTGTAAAGAGAAGTTATATTGAGGCGAGGTCGCTAGAAGTCAATGAATAGTCAGTCCTATGGTTTCGTATTGCCAAAAACTTGCCGGGCACTTCGTGTAGCACAGCCCTGACACTAGACCTGTGGATGCAATGGGGAACAATATGAAGGAGGTTGTGCTAGCAGATGGGTCAGTCAGGGTTTGTTCTTTCTGACTGGCCCATCTGAACCTCTTCAAAAGGCAAGGGCCCACTGTTGTTGTGCATATGTTGGTGGGGGAGATAGGCCAGGCGCAATAACATTGCTGGGTGCACTGATGTGGCGGACCAAGGTTTGTCAGACTAACGTTGCTGGAATAGTTGTATACTGGTAGCATGTTGCGTAGATGTTTTGCTTTACAAATTCTCCTGAATGGATGGTTTGATGTGGCCTCTGTCATCTGCTTGAGACCAATTGTGTAGGGGTGGCATAGTAAGAATGACTGTGCAAGCTGGTCATTACACGCGACTCATGCATATACTTCTGTCCAGCTATCATGCACATGGCAAAGTACTTGGTGTACTATGACCTGCGAGGTGCTGTGGGGTTGTCATGCTATTAGTTGGGATTGCCTGAAACAACAGCTGCAGAAGGAAGCGGGCACCACTGCCTGCTAGCCATGCATTGTGTTTCTTTGTCAGCCTTTGGGCCAATGTGTACTGATAGTGCTGTCTTTCTGCTCATTTATGATGCACCTGGCAGCAGTGGGCACCGTCTGACTGGGGCAGTGAGCCTATGACCAGGCCAGGGGAACGGGCATGCTGCTCTTCTTTGGGCTCATCCCATAGATAGTCAGGCAAGAAGGGCGGCAGGTCCATTCCCTCTACTTAGGCGCAGCAACCCCTCTTGAGTGGCCCCTGTGAATATCAACATCAACATGGATGGGGGCATGGGCTTTGGTGGGGATGGTAGGGTGGCAGGGTTATTGGGCTTCTTCCTGCATACAGTACCGCACATGGTGGGGTGTACATGATGCATGTTTCATAGGTGTTGGCATGTGCTATGGGGTGGTGGCAGTTGTGCTCTTCATTCATCATTCATGTTGGATATGTTAAACATGCATTGGTTGTTGTGAGACTTCAGCCTAGAGAGCAATGACTGATCCCGACTGTCAAATTGTGTTGGAGTTGGTGATTTGGCCCTAGTATGAGCCTTCGTTGGCAATAAGGGATGCCCTTGACCTTGGGCTAGTTGTCAATCACCACTAGGGGATCAAAGAGTGAGTTCATTACAGCAGGTCAAGATTTGGATGGAATTGTTACCGTTCTATTGTTACCGTTCTATTGTCAGGACGTCGGGCAATGGTGACACCGGTGCCGAAGAGTGCCGGCCGGTGCCGACTGCGAGGGAGCCTGTGACCTATTAAGCATCCCAGGCTGCGCTTAGGGCGTCTATGTCAGCGCCTCCGTCATTACCACAGTCTGAGCGGATTGCAGAGGGGCAGCGGGTGCGGACGGAGCGGACGCTGCGATGCGCACTCGCTTCCGATTGGTGTTCCCGAAATAACTCTGGCCACCATGCATCTCTGTGCCTAGCATTCTGCAGGCGTGCTTATTAACAAGCTATTGATGTTTTGACCGATGAGTTTTTGCCTGTTTGCTGTCTTTGTGCACAAGTGCCAGTGGGCGAGACGGGCGGACTGGCCGAAATACCTCTGGCCAGCAACCATCTCTGTCCCTAGCATTCTGCAGGCATGCCTTTTATGTGGTTCCTGACAGAATGGTCAGATGTGCAAGAGGCTTTTCTCTATCTTTACGCAAGTTCCTCCGGGCGACCACGGGCCGGACTGGGCAGAATAACTCCTGCCAGCAAGCAGCGCTGTCCCTAGCATTCTGCATGCACAGACAAGTAACGGAGCTACAATTGGTTACTGACACAATGGCCAGACGTGCAATAGGCGTATCGCTCAATTTACGCAAGTGCTTGCGGCCAACCATGGTCATGGCATGGGACGGACTGGCAGGGCTACATGCCAGTGCTTGCCCTAGCAGTCCGCAAGCATGTACTTCATCGATTTCATGACATCAATCTCAGACTGCACCAGGGGGGCTTTACACTGTCTATGCGACAATTGCCCTGCAGAGGACCTATGGTCAGGCCTAGGGGCCCCTGAGTTAGTGAACTATTGGGGAAACAAATGACATGCACCTGCATAAACCTAAAAAACAATGGCGTTAAAAACGGAGCTACAATTGGTTTCGGAGTCCAATCCTTCTGGTGATATGTCTGATAAGGAACTGGTTGAAACCTACGGTACCTCCTAGCTGGATACATGCTTGGGTATCACCATTCCAATGGTTGAGTGGTAAGCTGGAGTGTGTTTGATTCGGAGCCAGCTCATTCTGGTGGTTTGTCTTATGAAGCACTGGTTGCATGCAGTCTAGCTGGATACATGAGTTGGGTATTAGTCTTGGTTGGTGGTCTTGTATGTGTTTGATTTGGAGTCGGATCATTCTGGTGTAAGTTTTGTCTGAGGAGAAGTGGTTGAAGTCTCCTATGTGGCTACATGCTTGCTTGGGTATTCCTATTGGTTGGTGGTGTGGAATTTATTGTTATTGGATCACTCCAGTGGTGTTTTTGCGGTTGCCACATTTTAAATGAGTTTCTTGTGTTATGTTACGTTTTGTTTGGTCGTTGGCAACCTTGCGGCAGCCCTTTTGCAGTTTGTCCCGCACCTTGAGATGATCACTTCTTAGTACAATAACTGAATTCGAAATGGTATGGCAGAATAGCTAGTGAAGCTATGGGATGCCATCCAAATGTCTTATGCAAACACCTTAAATGTATGTTTGTCCAGTCTGCTGGTAACTGTTTGCAGGATGGCTGATGATACCTCTGCTGGTAGGTGTTTGCAGGAGAACCTTTCAAAAAGGATCCTTACCTGCATTGCCTTGGATCGGGCGTACAGAAGATTGCACGTTGGGCTGGGCTAGTGGGCTTTGTCTTTGTTTTACTTCAAAAATGACACTCGAGTGACTCACATGCGGGCAGTGAGATGACGCACCGTGAGTTATTTGGAGCTCTTCGGGACATCCGTCGGTGTGGTTGATATATGTGGACTGGTGACCTGATCGGGCTTGGCTCTGCTGCTGACCAATCCAGGCTGTGTGGGAGAGTGATCCGACAGTCTTTTGCTATCGAGCACCTGGTAGCTCCACGAGTGAACTGGCTTGAAAGCTAACAAGTCGATCCAAATCAGTCAACTTATGTGATGTCCGCCTAGCTGGGGAATGCCGGGCATCACGGTACTTTGCAGGGTGCCGGGCGTGCACCCTGAGTTCATCCAGTCCCTGTACGCAAAAATAAAAGAATACTGCGACTCTCTGGACAAATGGAACCATATCGGCAGCAACAATGTGTATCGCTTCAGCTGTCCCTTCGGCACGGGCATTCTGCAGCTCCTAGGGTGCGGCAGCGTGGACGTCGGAATGTGCTTCTTCCAGGACTTCAAGACATGGGAACAAATGCTAGTGCCTGCTCGCAAGGTAAGAGCCAGAGCACAATAGTATATAGGTGCAGTATTACCTGCAGCTGGGGTTACTGGCATGCTGTGGTGGCAGTCCGGCGCTGCTACAATCTCAAAAGTAGAAGTTCACTGTTCGAGTCAATGAACCGTGGCATGCTGAAAACTTCCATGGCATGCTGTCCTTGATATGTTCTCATGCCATTGGCTAAACTCCCATGGCATCGATTACCACTTCATTCCAGGACGTATCAGGGCGTGGTCATGCAGCAACTACCAGTGCCACCCCTGCCACCTCAGCCTTTTGTTAATGCGGTTGTCCTTGGGCTTTACCGTTGATCACGCCCTGGAGCCGCATAACTGACGTACTTGGGCTGTGTCATGGGTATGTTAACGTGGTCTTCTGTCTCTGTCTGGACAGCATGGGTGGAAAACCTGAGCTTAAATCAGTACCAGCAGCACAGGGTTGGATGTCTGCTCAACCTGGCCTTTGAATGCCTTACGCACATATATGTGACATGCTGACTGCTTATGTGCTCCATCCCTTCTGGATGCCCAGGATGCCAACTCAGAGCACACCAGCTTCTGAATCTTGCAGAGACACTTCTGTTGCAATGCAAGAAACCGAGGCCTTCATTCAGCATTGCAGTCTTTCAGGATTTACTGTTACTTATGAGACAAGCACCATCAAGACCTGCCTTGCAAGAGCGTACCATGTGCCCCATTTTGAACCGCTACCGCCCTAGCACACCCCTCCCCCTTTACCCTCCCCCTTTACCCCCCCCCCCCCGCCCGCCCTGCCCCCCCTGCCCCCGCCCTGCCCCCCCGGCCCCTCACCCTAACCCCCCTGTCCCTTGCCCTACCCGCCCTGCCCCTCTTACAACCCCCCTGCCCCTACCCCAAACCCCAACTTGCTCCCTTATGCACAACATTCTTTGCAGGGTGCTCAGAGTGCCTTCATGGAGTGCAACAGCTTCATGAACCTAGAGCCAGAAGATGAAGCACCAACAGCAGATCTGATGGCCAAGCGTGCCTTGAAGCTGCCACAGCCACTGCCGTTTGCTGGGCGAACCCACCCTCAATTCTATGAGCTACGCACCTGCCCTTTGACAGTAAATCACCTTAGGATGTATGAAGCAGCTTTAGCTACAGTGGTACAGGTGGGCAGGGGGAGGGGGCAGGGGAGGAGGAGGAGGAGGGCGACTGGGGAGGGGGGAAGGGGAACTAAGGGGAACCGGGAGTGTTGGTAGGGGGGGGTGGAGGAGGAGGGTGGCCGGGGTGGAGGAGGAGGGTGGCCGGGGTGGCGGGTGGGGGGCAGGGGTGGAAGGGTGGGTTGGTGGAAGGGGGGGGGGGGGGTGTGGACGGAGGGGGGGGGGTGGATGGAAGGGGGGGGAGGCAGTGTGTACTGCACGCTTCACCTTTAGCACTGAGCTACCTTAGGATGTATGAAGCAGCTTTAGCTACAGTGGTGCAGGTGGGAGGGGAGGGGAGGAGGAGCGGATGAGGGGTTGTGAGGGAGGGAGGGCAGCCAGCCAGGGGTGGGGTGAGGTGGGGTGGGGGTGGGGGTGGTGCAGGTGGGAGGTGGAAGGGTGGGGAGGAGGTAGGGCGGAGGAAAGGAGGGCTGGGGAGTGGTGGGGAGAGGGCAGGAGGAGGGGGGGGTGGCAGGAGGGAGAAGGGGGGGCATGGCAGGGGAGGAGGAAGGGAACTGGACAGGAGTGGAAGGGGAGAGGACGGGAGGGGCTGGGGAGGAGGAGATAGGCGGAGTTGGGGGGGGGGGCCAGGGAAGGGGGCTGGGGACGAGTGAAGAGGAGGAGGGGAGGAGCAGCAGGGCTAGGGAGGGGTGGGGGGAGGAGGGGAGGGGTATTGGGGGGCTGGGGAGGGCTGGAGTGTGGGGAGGAGGTATTCAGTGTGATTCAGTGTCAAGGGCTGCGCACCTGCCCTTGACACTGAATCACACTGAAGGATATATGAAGCAGTTTTAGCTACAATGGTGCACGTAAAAGGCCGCGGAGAGAGGAGGGGCTAAAGCGGCAGGTGGGGGGTGATGTCTTGGTGAGTAATGGGGGGAGGAGGAGGGGGTAAAGCAGGGGTTAAGGTCTTGACGAGTGAGGGGTTGGGGGCTTAGTGAGTAATGGGCGGGGGGGGGGGGGTAAAGCGGGGGGGGGGGGGGTGATTGGACCAGGGAGGGTGTGGGGATGAGGGGATTGCGGAGCAAAGGGGGAAAACTGGAGGCCAGGAATGAAGGAAAAGGGGGGCAGGACATGGGTGGGAAGAATGGGGGGAGTAAGGGGGCGAGTAGGGGGAGGAAGGTAGGAAGGCGAGAGCGGGGGAGAGGACAGAGCATAGAGTGCGCAGAAGGAGCTGCGGGTTGGAGTTGAGGGACGAAGAGGTAGGGTAGAGGGAGAGGGGGTGGTAAAGGGTGGTAAGGAGAGGGGGGGTAAGGGGGGGTGTGGGGGGAGTGGTAAGGGTGGTAGGGGGTGGTGGGGGTTGCCACCACCAAGGGGTGGTGGAGGTAAGGTAACAGAGCTGTGCCCGCCATGTACCTGTCATGTTAAAGTCATGTATTGAATCACATGCATTTGATGTATGAACTCATTTCATCAGGAGAGGAAGGTGGTGCTGGACGAAATCTTATAGCTGATACCCCAGGACATGCAATACACATTGTCGTTTTCGAATTGATATCATTAGACGCTGCAGACCTGCCATATCCAGTGCTTGTTGCGTAAGTTGGGGGCCACACCGCTAGCAGGGTGGCAGGACTATGTGTTAAGTGTCCTGCTTGGAAAAGTTTATTGATGTCATCACTCATATTCAATTCCATAAGTAAAGGTAAGGATTAAGTGAACTCAAGGAAGTGAAGATGCAAAACAACATCAAACCACCTTAGTTGAAATGAACAATGTTCACCTGGTGCGTGGATCTTGGATGCGGACCTAATATCAGACGTCCCTCAAAATCTCAAAATAGTTTTTTTTATTAAATACCATCTACTTATTCATTGTAACTATTTTATTTATTTATTTATGGTGTCTTAGGTGGTCCAGCAGATGGTGCCAGATGGCTATGGCTACAAACCTCTCAAAGTGGACACCAGCATGAGGAGTGGGTATGATGGAAGGGAGGTCCAGGTGTCTTATACATACCCTGCTGGGAGCTGCCCAGCACCTAGATGGGCGCTGGGGCATATGCCAGGTACAGACACACCCTGCACTACCGGTACTTGTTTGCTTTTTAACATAGAAGTACTAGTGTGTAACCACGATCTCACAATTTATGCAAGTTTATGGGCTGTAATTGCTGCATTTTAGACTTGAGGTGCTGGGGCATATGCTAGGTACAGCCGACACACCCAGCACGGTTATTACATTTCATGATATGCCATAGCAGAAAGTGCCATAGGCCCCGCACTTCAAGCTGTACCTGGCATTTCTGCTAATTCTTTGTATTCATAATAGATACGGACTATTTCGTAAAAACCATTATCCAAATTTTATGCGAAGTTATGGGCTGTAACTGCTGCAATTTAGATTCAAGGTGCGAAGCCTATGCTTGGTTTTACTCAAGATCATTGCTCAGACTTAAAACTCATTTAACTATTGTGCCGCTTATGTTTTATAATTGTTTTTGGGATATGCCACAGCAAAAAGTGCCATAGGCCCTGTGCCTCAAGGTGTTAAGATGTGCGTGGACAAATCCACCATCCATTGTTCCGCTCCGACAAAAGCCGTGTCGTCATAGCCCACGTTTGTCTGGCCATTGGCATAGCTGATCGTGTGTGTTCTAGTAATACATGATGCCCTAAGGGTTCGCCCAACCTTAAGAAAAAGCCCCCCACTAGCTCACCCCTTGCGCCTATCGACGCTGATCTTGTGTGTAATTTATTGATTGTGCTGCGGTGACACTGTTTTGATGGATTGATTGATTGATTGATTGATTGCGCCACGGTGACATTGCTGCAGATGCCTGCCAGCAGCTGGCTGCAATCCCAGAGTCCCTAAAAGGCAAGAATGTGGATGTTAATACCCAGACAGCAGCTGATTACTACACAGAGCAGGTATGGTGTAATTAATCCGCTAGTCAAACAGCCTATGGGGCATCCACATGGGTCTGCAGGAAAATGTACAGGAGTGGTGGTGGTGTGGGATGTGCTATTTTGAAGCATGTGGTCGCAGCTGATGCTGCACACTTGATCTGATCTGATGATTTGATGATGGCCAACAGGCCGAAACGCGTAATCCCATGCACTTCATGTAAGAGTTCAGGATTGAAAGAAGAATGGCTTTGGCGTCCAACTACAGCTGCTACCTCGAGCATACATTTGTGCAGTATCAGCTCCAAAACATGACCTACAATCGAGACTGTCAAATTTTACTAAATTTGCTTAACTTTTTGAAACAAAGTTGGATTTACACCGAGACGGTCAAATTCCAGGGCAATTTTTTCACCGGCTCGGTGTCTGCTAGGATGAATGAGACCAGGGATAGAGCACTGACAAAAACAAACCAAAATGTATCGACTTTACATATGTATGAATATATTGGCCTATGATGAATCAAAACTAAACTGATTCTAGTTCCACACTTATAAAATAACAACCCCAGATAACAAAGAAAAATAAAAACTTTAAAGAGTAAGATTTTATATCTAAAACTTTAATAAATAAAAGATGAATTAATTAGGATGCAGTACAGCAGCAACGCAAGCTGATCACCATGCCCATGTGGGTTGGAGCAGACATGGCGGAAATGGTGTTTGCTTGAGGTGGTTGTGCTTTATTCATTCCAGCACTGCATGACAGACCCCGCTTTTCTTGTCGCATCACTCTACCCTGCTTTGATTACCTGTACCCAATCTCCGAGGTAGTAAAGTTGATGCAACCTCATATGGTCATCAATGTGGCTTTGGCATTTCGAGACAATCTAACCATCTTGGTGTTTGCTAAGACGAAGGCAAACTGCATTGCTGGGACCCATGCTGCCAAAGTTGATGACTCTTTTGACCTAGCTGCTGGATCTCATATCTAGGGATTGTTATGGTTGCATGCAGACAACGGCCCAATTTATATTCCACCTTGATAACAACTTTTCTGAGTAACATCTTGAGATGCAGGGCCTATGGCACTGTTTGCTATGGCATCTCATGAAATGTTATATATTGTCCATGTCTTTCTTGCAGGTGAAGGAGCTTGTAGCATCGGTTGTGTGGCTTCGTGATTGTGATCAGGAGCCTTGTGTTTATGGCCTAGGTTTGTGTGGCCATTGGCATAGCTGGTCTTGCGTTATGATTGATTGATTGAATAATTGATTGATTGTTCCTTGCAGGTGAAGGAGCTTGTAGCAAAGCATGGCAAGAGCAGCAAGTCACAGCAGCAGCAGCCCCCCAGCAGAGACCAAAGTACGAGGACCCCACCATCGGACTGCAGCAGCAGCAGCAGCAGCAGCAGCAGCACAGACATTGAAGGTTGTCTGAAGGACCTTGCAATTGATCCTGTGGAAGGTTCTTCGTCAACATCATCAGCAGCAGCTGCGGGAGCAGCAGGAGCCAGAGCAGGGGCAGCAGCAGCAGGGGCGGGAGCAGGGGCAGCAGGGACGGGAGCTGCAGGGGCGGGAGCAGCAACAGCAGCAGCAGCAGCAGGTGGACCTGGGATCAGTGATGCTGAGAAGGCTGCCCGCAAGGTGGCTGCTGATGGCTTTGCGGACATGATGAGGACAGCTAAGCTGAGCTCCTTTGAAAGGTGAATAGACTAGGGTTCAGGGTTAGGGTTAGGGTTTAGGGTTGGGATATAGGTGCCCCTAAACCATAGCTGACATGCTGAGGACAGCTAAGCCGAGCTCCCTTGAAAGGTGATTAGAATAGGTTTTAGGTTTTAGGGTTAGGGTTTAGGTGCCCCTAAACCCTAGCTGACATGATGAGGAGAGCTAAGCTGAGCTCCTCTGAAAAGTGAATAGACTGGGCACTGTCCTTGAAATCTCATATGATGTATCTAGCCTACATCCTTAATTGTGCACCACAAAATGGTGTGTGCGTAGATGTAACCATGTAACCACATGTATGCGCGCTCAGTGGGCTAAGGAAAGCAGACTCATGTGCAGGTCTTGGACTTGGTATCACTTACGCTGTACAAATGCGAGGGTGATTGAGCTACACAGCATTTGTTGAACGGACCGCTAGCTGGCAATACTGCAGTGACATATGTATATTTGTATTTTTGTTTTTATTGATATTTATGTTCATGTCGCTTGCAAGTCTCAGAAGGTTGAAAAGGACGAATAAATGCAAGAGCTAAACCACAAGATGAAAGGCAATAGCAAGACTAAATCCTCGTACGTAAATGCCGCCTCGGAGGGTTCACTCTGCATACCAGGGTGTAATGAAGCCGTGAGGCTGGACAACGGTGTGCCTATACCCACCCTCTCCTCACACTTGCAACGTTGGTACTAAGCCTCAGGTCCAATTTTGGGGCTCTGGATGGTCCAGTTTGAATAAGACACCACTTCTTTTTCACCTCCCATGCTGCTGATTGTCTGCTAATGCTTATTTTCGTGGCCTACCTGCTGTTTAACATCCAGGAACCAGTGCACAGGCCATCGTACAAACGTGGACTGCACAGAGTTCAGAGAACATTTGTCTTTTTTCCACCGGATAAAGTCCTCACACCTCCACCTGCCTCACTGTCAGTGTGCAAAACTGATAAGCAATTAACCTCTTCTTCAACTACGCAACTACCGCGTTACATATCTGTTTAAGCTTGACAATATATCCACTGAGGACCCATTATGTATATTAATCTCTAAACTAGAACAGAAAGTGACATTACATTGCAGGAATCAAATTTCACTCAGCCCAGCTGGCCTCCGTTGTACCTTGTGTCCTACTCATTATCTACCGTATCCACGTCCTGGGGTTAGGGGTGGTGGTTGCAACCTGCTTTGTTCGCCGTACCCTGCTTTTTTCGCTTTCAGCACTGCATGACACACCCTGCATCTCTCGTCCACATTCTCCCCTGCTTTTATTAAGTTGTACCAACCTCCAGTATCCATGTCCTGCCCTTCAGGAAGAAAGCTCTGGCCATCCGCTATGCCCAAGCCAATGCCCTATGGAAGCTGGAGGCTCCTGCCACCACAGACGAGGCCATGGCTATAGCCAGAGAGCTGCTGCTGCTGGATCCTGAGGATGGCATGAGGGTGCGCCACTTCCTGCTGGATCTCACCTTTGAAAGCGCTTGTTACAGGTAGGTTTAGTCATAAGGGTTTAGGGAGCATGTGTATGGATGCCACAACAAAGGTGTGCAATGAAGAGGGATGTCTGGAAGGGTCCAGGGTTCAGGGGG